>JAVJIF010016280.1:0-26964 GCA_038442645.1 Agave tequilana
TGTACATAGAACTAAGTAATACCATTCTCGGCCCTTGAAAATCATGTTTTCCTCCGTTTGGTCTCAATTCGGCTCTTATAAGGCCTACTTCAGCCATCGGGGCTGGAAACTTGACTTTTAGTAAACTTCTCATTAAGACTAGAATATAATTTAATTTGTAGTAATTATAAATAAAAATTATGTATTACTACTCTCAGCTCTTGAAAACCTCGTTTCTCCCCTTTTGGGCTCTAATAAGCTATTATAAGGCTTAGTTCACGCTAATCGGGCTGAAAGTTTGACTTTTGGTCAAACTTCTCAATTAAAACAATAAACATGGTTAATTAGTAGTAATGGTACATAAAAATTATGTAATACTATTTATGGCCCTTGAAAATTATGTTTTTTCTCCCGTTTCGTCCCTATTAGGCTCTATAAGGCCTAGTTCAGCTAATCTGGAATGAAAGTTTGACCTTTGGTCAAACTTAGAAATAATTTTAATTAGTAGTAATTATTAGTAATTAATATAAAAACTATGTTATTCTCACTCCCATCTTTTGAAAACCTCATTTTCTCCTGTTTTGCTTCATTCGACTCTTATAAGGCCTAGTTCAGACTAATAAGGGCTGAAAGTTTGATTATGGGTCAACTTTCCAATTAATACTAGAAATTAGGTTAATAATACTATTTGTACATAAAAACTGTGTAATACCACTCTCAGCACTTGAAAACCTTGTTTTCCTCCCGTTTGGGTCCTATCGTCTCTAATGAGCTTAGTTTAGGTAATAAGAACTGAAGGTTTTACTTTTGGTCAACTTTATAATTTAGACTAAAAACAGTTTAATTAATAGTAATTATACATAAAAACTATGTCATACTACTTTCGGCTCTTGAAAACCTCATTTTCCTCCTCTTTTTGGGCCATAATCCGCTCTTATAAGGCCTAATTCAGGCCAATCGGGGCTGAAAGTTTGACTCTTAGTCAAACTTTCCAACTAAAACAAGAAACAAAGTTAATTAGTAGTAATTATAGATAGAAACTATGTAAACAATTCATGGCCCTAGAAGACCAGGTTTTCCTCCCGTTTGGTCCCTATTCGGCTCTTATAAAGCCTAGTTCAGACCAATCGGGACTGAAGTTTGACTTTTGGTAAAACTTCCCAATTATGATGAGAAACACGTTTAATTAGTGGTAACTATACATAAATTTATGTATTACTTCTCCTTACTCTTGGAAACCTTATTTTTTCCCATTTGTATCTTATTCTGCTCTTATGTTAAAAGGTCAGTCCAGACCAAACTGGGTTGAAAGTTTGACTCTTAGTCAAACTTCTCAATAACACTAGAAATAAGGTTAATTAGTCGTAATTGTACATATAAACTATGTAATACCATTCACAGCCCTTGAAAACTATGTTTTCCCCTCCCTTTTGGTCCCGATTCGGCTCTTATAAGACCTAGTTTCTGGCCAATCGAGCCTGAAAGTTTGACTCTTTGATCAAATTTCTCAGTTAATACTGAATACAAAGTTAATTAGTAGTAATTGTACAAAAAAACTATGTAATACCATTCACGACCCTTTAAAACCATGTTTTCTTCCCATTTAGTCCCTTTTCGATTCTTATAAGGCAATCAGGGCTGAAAGTTTCACTTTTGATCAAACATACAAATTAGAATAAAAAAAATTTAATTTATAATCGTTATATATAAAAACTATGTAATACTACTCTCGGGCTCTTAAAATCCTCGTTTTCTCCCTGTTTTGGCCCTATTCAGCTCTAATAAGACCTAGTTCAGGCCATAAGGGCTTAATGTTCGACTTTTGGTCAAATTTCTAAATTAAAACTTATAATAATTTTAATTAGTAGTATAGGGCCCTAATGGGAAACCGCCTTAGTTTATAGTTATATAAAACTTAAAAAAATTTCACTTTTGATCAAAGTTACAAATTAAGAATTTTACTTTATACATAGAAACTATGTGACAACTCCCGAATCCTGAAAACCATGGTTTCTCCCCGTTTGGGCCTATAAGGCTCATATAAAACCTAGTTCAGGCCAATCGAAGCTGAAATTTTAACTTTTGGTAAAACTTCCCAATTAAGACTAGAAAAAGGTTTAATTAGTAAGTAATTACACATAAAAACTATGTAATACTACTCCCGACACTTGAAAACCTCATTTCTCCCTATTTGGACCTCATTCGGCTCTTATTTAGCGTCCTAGGCCAATCTGAGATGCAAATTTGACTTTAAGTTAGTAATCCCAATTAACGCTAGAAATAAAATAAATTAGCAGTAATTGTAAATAGAAACAATGTAATACTACTCTAAGCTCTTGAAAATCATGTTTTCTTCCGGTTTGTGTCATATTCGGCTCTATAAGGCCTAGTTCAGCCTATAAGGGCTGAAAGTTGACTTTTAGTCAAACTTTCCAATTAATACTAGAAATAAGTTTTATTTAGTAATAATTATACATAAAAATAATATAATACAACTCCTGACTTTTGAAACCTGTATTTTCTCTCTCTGATTGGACCCATTAGGCTCTTATAAGGCCTAATTCGGGCAATAGAAGCTGAAAGTTTCAATTTTAGTCAACTTCTCAATTAACACTAGAAATAAGGTTATTCAGTAGCATTGTACATAGCACTATGTAATACCTTTTACGGGCCCTTGAAACCCATATTTTCCTCCCGTTTAGTCACTATTCGACTCTTATAAGGTGTAGTTTAAGCCAATCGAGGCTGAAAGTTTGAATTTTGGTAAACTTTCCAATTTAAGATTAGAAACTAGTTTAATCGTAATGATTATACAGAAAAACTGTGTGAATGACTCTTGAAACCTCATTTTCTCCCGTTTGGGCCCTAATCGGCTATTATAATGCCTAGTTTTAGGCCATCGGAACTGAAAGTTTGAATTTTGGTCAAACTTTCTCATTAACACTAAAACAAGGCTAAATATTAGTAATTGTACATAAAAATAATGTAACACCATTCAGGGCCTTTGAAAACCATGTTTTCCTCCCGTTTGGTCCCTATTCGGCTCTTATGAGGCACAGTTCAGGCCAATCAGGGCTGAAAGTTTAACTTTTAAGTCAAACTTCTCAATTAAGACTAGAAACTAGTTTTAATTAGTAGTAATTATACATAAAACTATGTATTTACTACTTTCAGCTTTTGAAAACTATATTTTCTCCCCGATTGGACGTTATTAGGCTCTTATAAGGACTAGTTCAGGTTAATCAGGACTGAAAGTTTGACTTCTGTTTAAATTTTCCAATTAAATATTAGAAACAAGGTTAATTAGTAATAATTGTATATAGAAACTATACATACCACTCTCAGCCTTTGAAAACCATGTTTTCTCCCGTTTGGGCCTATTCGGCTCATATAAGGTCTAGTTCAGGCTAATTGGGGCTGAAAGTTTGACTCTTGGTAAAACTTCTCAATTAAGACTAGAAACTAGTTTAATTTAGTAGTAATTATACATGAAAACTATGTATTATTACTCTCGGCTCTTGAAACCTCGTTTTCCTCTCATCAGTTTGGGCCTAAATCGGCCATTGTAAGGTCTTGTTCAGACTAATCGGGACTGAAAGTTTCACTTTTGGTAAAACTTCTAAATTAAGACTAGAAACTAGTATAATTAGTAGTATTATACATTAAACTATATATTACTACTTTTGGCTTTTGAAAACTGTATTTTCTCCCCGTTTGGACCCTATTAGGCTCTTATAAGGCCCTTTTCGGGCCAATAGGGGTTAAAAGTTTCAGTTTTAATAAAAACTTCCCAATTAACACTAGAAAAAAGGTTAATCAATAGAATTGTACATAGAACTACTAATACAATTCTCGGGCCCCTGAAAATCATGTTTTCCACCTGTTTTGGTCCCTATTCGGCTCTTATAATGCCTATTTCAGGCCAATCGGGACGGAAAACTTGACTTTTAGTAAAACTTCTCTATTAAGACTAGAAAATAGTTTAATTTATAGTATTATACATAAAAACTATGTATTACTACTCTCAGCTCTTAAAAACCTCGTTTTCCCTCCCTGTTTGGGCCTTAATTGGCAATTATAAGGCCTAGTTGCACGCCAATCGGGGCTCAAAGTTTGACTTTTGTCAAATTTTCTCAATTAACACCATAAAAGATTAATTAGTAGTAATATACATAGAAACTATGTATACTATTCACGGCCTTGAAAACCATGTTTTTCCTCCCGTTTGGTCTCTATTTGGCTCTTATAAATCCTACTTCAGGCCAATCGTAGATGAAAGTTTTACTTTTGGTCAAACATAGAATAAGTTTAATTAGTATTAATTATACATAAAAACTATGTCATTCTACTCCCGGCTCTTGAAAACCTCGTTTTCTTCCTGTTTGGGCTTTGTTCGGCTCTTATAAGGCCTAGTTTAGATTGGTATAGACTGAAAGTTTAACTTTTGGTTAAACTTTCAATTAATACTAAAAATAAGTTAATTAGTACTAATTGTATATAAAAACTATGCAATACCACTCTCAGTACATGAAAACCTTATTTTCTCCCTTTTCGGACCCTATTAGGCTCTCTTATAAGGTCCTTTTCGGGCCAATAGGAGCTAAAGTTTCAGTTCTGGTCAACCTTCCCAATAACACAAGAAAAAATCTTAATCAATAGAAATTGTACATAGAACTACGTAATACCATTCTCGGCCCTTGAAAATCATGTTTTCCTCCCGTTTGGTCCCTATTCGGCTCTTATAGGCCTACTTCAGGACAGTCGGGACTGAAAACTTAACTTTTAGTAAAACTTCTCAATTAAGACTAGAAACTAGTTTAATTTATAGTAATTATACATAAAAACATGTATTACTAATCTCGGCTCTTGAAAACCTCGTTTTCTCCACGTTTGGACCTTAATCGGCTATTATAAGGCCTAGTTCATGCCAATCGGGGCTCAAAGTTTGACTTTTGGTCAAATTTCCCATTAACACAATAACAAGATTAATCTTAGTAATTATACATAGAAACTATGTAATACTATTCACAGCCCTTGAAAATCATGTTTTCCTCCCGTTTGTCTCTTTTTTGGCTCTTATAAGGCCTACTTCAGGCCATCGGAGATGAAAGTTTTACTTTTGGTCAAACATAGAATAAGTTTAATTAGTAGTAATTTTACATAAAAACTATGTCATTCTACTCCCGGCTTTTGAAAACCTCGTTTTCTCCTCCCTGTTTGGGCTTTGTTCGGCTCTTATAAGGCCTAGTTCAGGCTGATATGGGCTGAAAGTTTGACTTTTGATCAAACTTTTCAATTAATACTAGAATAAGTTAATTAGTACTAATTGTACATAAAATTATGTAATACCACTCTCAGCACATGAAAACCTAATTTTCTCCCCGTTTCGGACCCTATTAGGCTCTTATAAGGCCCTTTTCGGGCTAATAGGGGTTAAAGTTTCAGTTCTGCTCAAACTTCCCATCAACACTAGAAAAAAACTTAATCAATAGAAATTGTACATAAAACTACGTAATACCATTCTCGGCCCTTGAAAATCACGTTTTTCTCCCGTTTGGTCCCTATTCGGCTCTTATGAGGCCTACTTCAGGCCACTTCGGGGTTGAAAACTTGACTTTTAGTAAAACTTTCTCAATTAAGACTAGAAATAGTTTAATTTATAGTAATTATAACATAAAATTTTGTATTACTACTCTCAGCTCTTGAAACCTCTTTTCTCCCTTTTTGGGCTCTAATCAGCTATTATAAGGCTTAGTTCACGCCAATCGGGGCTGAAAGTTTGCCTTTTGGTCAAACTTCTCAATTAACACTATAAACAAGGTTAATTAATAGTAATTGTATATAGAAACTATGTAATACTATTCACGGCACTTGAAAACCATGTTTTTCTCCCGTTAGGTCCCTATTAGGCTCTATAAGGCCTAGTTCCTTCCGGCTAATCGGGATGAAAGTTTGACTTTTGGTCAAACTTAGAAATAAGTTTAATTAGTATAATTATACATAAAAACGATGTTATTCTACTCCCATCTCTTGAAACCTCATTTTCTCTCCTTGTTTGTGCTTTATTTCGGCTCTTATAAGGCCTAGTTCAGACTAATAAGGGCTGAAAGTTTGACTATTGATCAAACTTTTCAATTAACACTAGAAATAAGGTTAATAGTACTATTTGTACATAAAAACTATGTAATACCACTCTCAGCACTTGAAAACCTTATTTTCTCTCCCGTTTGGGTCCTATTCGTATTCGTCTCTAATGAGGCAAGTTTAGGCTAATAAGAACTGAAGGTTTGACTTTTGGTCAAAATTTATAATTAAGACTAAAAACAAGTTTAATTACTAATAATTATATATAAAAACTGTGTCATACTACTCTCGGCTCTTGAAAATCTCATTTCTCTCCGTTTGGGCTCTAATCGGCTCTTATAAGGCCTAATTCAGCCAATCGGGGCTGAAAGTTTATTGATCAAACTTTTCAATTAACACTAGAAATAAGGTTAATAGTACTATTTTGTACATAAAAACTATGTAATACCACTCTCAGACTTGAAAACCTTGTTTTCTCCCATTTGGGTCTATTCGTATTCGTCTCTAATGAGTCAAGTTTAGGCTAATAAGAACTGAAGGTTTGACTTTTGATCAAACTTTATAATTAAGACTAAAAACAAGTTTAATTAGAAATAATTATATATAAAAACTATGTCATACTACTCTCGGCTCTTGAAAACCTCATTTTTCTCTCCGTTTGGCCAATCGGGCCTGAAAGTTTTATTCTTGATCAAATTTCCCATTAACACTGAAAACAAGGTTAATTAGTAGTAATTGTACATAAAAATTATGTAATATACCTTCCACGGCCCTTTAAAACTATGTTTTCTTCCCGTTTAGTCCTTTTTCGATTCTTATAAGGCCAATCAGGGCTGAAAGTTTCTCTTTTGATCAAACTTACAAATTAAAAATAAAAAAAGTTTAACTTATAGTGGTTATATATAAAACTTTGTAATACTACTCTCGGCTCTTTAAAAGCCTCGTTTTCTCCCTGTTTTGGGCCTATTCAGCTCTAATAAGGCCTAGTTCAGGCCAATATGGGCTTAATGTTCGACTTTTGGTCAAACTTCCTAATTAAAACTTAAAACAATTTTAATTAGTAGTATAGGGCCCTAATGGGAAACCGCCTTAGTTATAGTTATAAAAAAACTTAAAACAATTTCACTTTTGATCAAACTTACAAATTAAGAATAGAAACAAATTAATTAGTTATAGTTTATACATAGAAACTATGTGAACTACTCCCGAATCCTAAAAACCATGGTTTCTCCCCGTTTGGGCCCTATATGGCTCTTATAAGACTTGGTTCAGGCCAATCGGGGCTGAAAGTTTTAACTTTTAGTAAAACTTCCCAATTAAGACTAGAAAAAGGTTTAATTAGTAGCAATTACACATAAAAACTATGTAATACTACTCCCGACACTTGACAACCTCATTTCTCCCTGTTTGGGACCTTATTCGGGTCTTATTTGGCGGCCTAGGCCAATCAGATGCAAGTTTTGACTTTAGATCAGTAATCCCAATTAACGCTAGAAATAAAATAAATTAGTAGTAATTGTACATAGAAACTATGTAATACCACTCTAAGCTCTTGAAAATCATGTTTTCTTCCGATTTGTGTCATATTCGACTCTATAAGGCCTAATTCAGGCCTATAAGGGCTAAAAGTTTGACTTTAGTCAAACTTTTCAATTAATCTAGATATAAGTTTATTTAGTAATAATTATACATAAAAACTATATAATACAACTCCTAACTTTTGAATTCTATATTTCTCTCTGATTGGACCCATTAGGCTCTTATAAGGCCTAATTCAGTCCCATAGGAGCTGAAAGTTTCAATTTTAGTCAAACTTCTCAATTACACTAGAAATAAGGTTATTCAGTAGTAATTGTACATAGCACTATGTAATACCTTTTACGGCCCTTGAAACCATATTTCCTCCCGTTTAGTTCACTTTCGACTCTTATAAGGTGTAATTTAGGCCAATCGAGGCTGAAAGTTTGATTTTTTGTAAACTTTCCAATTAAGATTTTCTACTAGTTTAAATTGTAATAATTATACAGAAAAAACTATGTGCTACTGCTAATGACTCTTGAAAACCTTATTTTCTCCCTAATTGGGCCCTAATCGGCTATTATAATGCCTAGTTTAGGCCAATCGAACTGAAAGTTTGACTTTTTGGTCAACTTTCTCATTAACACTAGAAACAGGATAATTATTAGTAATTGTATATAAAAATAATGTAACCCATTCAGGCCTTTGAAAACCATATTTTCCTCCCTTTGGTCCCTACTCGGCTCTTATGAGGCCCAGTTCAGGCAATCGGGGCTGAAAGTTTTGACTTTTAAGTCAAACTTCTCAATTAAGACTAGAAACTAGTTTAATTATTGTAATTATACATAAAAACTATGTATTACTACTTTCGGCTTTTGAAAACTGTATTTTCTCCCCGATTGGACATTATTAGGCCCATATAAGGACTAGTTCAGGTTAATCAGGGCTGAAAGTTTTGACTTTTGTTCAAAATTTCTAATTTAAGATTAGAACAAGGTTAATTAGTAATAATTGTATATAGAAACTATATAAATACCACTCTCCAGCCCTTGAAAACCATGTTTTCTCCGGTTTGGGCCCTATTCGGTCCTCATATAAGGTCTAGTTCAGGCTAATCGGGGCTGAAAGTTTGACTCTTGGTAAAACTTCTCAATTAAGAATAGAAACTAGTTTAATTAGAAGTAATTATGCATGAAAACTATATATTATTACTCTCGGCTCTTGAAACCTTGTTTTCTCTCCGTTTGGGCCTTAACCGGCCATTATAAGGTCTTGTTCAGACCAATCTGGACTGAAAGTTTCACTTTTGATAAAACTTCTCAATGACGACTAAAACTAGTATAATTAGTAGTAATTATAATAAAACGATATATTACTACTCTTAACTTTTGAAAACTGTATTTTCTCCCAGTTGGACCCTATTAGGCTCTTATAAGGCCCTTTCGGTCAATAGGGGCTAAAAGTTTTAGTTCTGGTCAACTTCTCAATTAACACTAGAAAAAAGCATAATCAATAGAAATTGTACATAGAACAACGTAATACCATTCTCGGCCCTTGAAAATCATGATTTCCTCCCGTTTGGTCCCTATTTCGGCTCTTATAAGCCCTACTTCAGGCCAATCGGGGCTGGAAACTTGACTTTTAGTAAACTTCTCAATAAGAATAGAAATTAATTAAATTTATAGTAATTATACATAAAAATTATGTATTACTTCTATCAGCTCTTGAACACCTCGTTTTCTCCCTTTTGGCTCTAATCAGCTATTATAAGGCTTAGTTTCAAGCCAATCGGGGCTGAAAGTTTGGCTTTTGGTCAAACTTCTCAATTAACACTATAAATAAGCTTAATTTAGTATAGTTGTACAAAGAAACTATGTAATACTATTCACGGCCCTTAAAAACCTTGTTTTCTCTCCCGTTTGTTCCCTATTAGGCTCTATAAGGCCTAGTTCAGGCTAATCGGGAATGAAAGTTTGACTTTGGTAGTAATTAGTAGTAATTATATAAAAACTATGTTATTCTACTCCATCTCTTGAAAACTCCTCGTTTTCTCCCTGTTTGTACTTTATTCGGCTCTTATAAGGCCTAGTTCAGACTAATAAGGGCTGAAAGTTTGACTAATGGTCAATCTTTCCATTAATACTAGAAATTAGGTTAATAGTACTATTTGTACATAAAAACTATGTAATACCACTCTCAGCACTAGAAAACCTTGTTTTCTCCCGTTTGGGTCCTATTCGTCTCTAATGAGGCCTAGTTTAGGCTAATAAACAGAAGGTTTTTACTTTTGGTTAAACTTTATAATTTAGACTAACTAAAAACAAGTTTAATTATAGTAATTATACATAAAAACTATGTCATACTACTCTCGGCTCTTGAAAACCTCATTTTCTCCTCTTTTGGGCCCTAATCGGCTCTTATAAGTCCTAATTTAGGCCAATCGGGGCTGAAAATTTGACTCTTGGTCAAACTTTCCAATTAACGCTAGAAACAAAGTTAATTAGTAGTAATTATACATAGAAACTATGTAATACCATTCATGGCCCTAGAAGACCATGTTATCTTCCCTTTTGGTTCCTATTCGACTCTTATAAAGCTTAGTTCAGACCAATCGGAGCTGAAAGTTTGACTTTTGGTAAAACTTCCCAATTAAGATGAGAAACAAGTTTAATTAGTGGTAACTATACATAAAATTATGTATTACTTCTCATTGCTCTTGAAGCCTTATTTTTCCCGTTTGTACCTTATTCTGCTCTTATGTTATAAGTTTAGTCCAACCAACTGGGCTGAAAGTTTGACTTTTAGTCAAACTTCTCAATAACCTAGAAATAAGGTTAATTAGTCGTAATTGTACATATAAACTATGTAATACCATTCACAGCCCTTGAAAACTATGTTTTCCTCCCTTTTGGTCCCGATTCGGCTCTTATAAGATCTAGTTCTAGCCAATCGGGCCTTAAAGTTTGACTCTTGATCAATTTCCCAATTAATACTGAAAACAAGGTTAATTAGTAGTAAATGTACATAAAAACTATGTAATACCATTCACGGCCCTTAAAACCATGTTTTCTTCCCGTTTAGTTCCTTTTCGATTCTTATAAGACTAATCAGGGCTGAGAGTTTCACTTTTAATCAACTTACAAATTAAGAATAAAAAAAGTTTAACTTATAATAGTTATATTCAAAAACTTTGTAATACTACTCTCGGCTCTTAAAAACCTCGTTTTCTCCTTGTTTTGGCCCTAGTTCAGGCCAATAAGGGCTTAATATTCGACTTTTGTCAAACTTCCTAATTAAAACTTAAAACAATTTTAATTAGTAGTATAAGGCCCTAATGGGAAACCGCCTTAGTTATAGTTATAGTAAAGCTTAAAACAATTTAACTTTTGATCAAACTTACAAAATTAAAGATTTCACTTTATACATAGAACTATGTGAACAACTCTCGAATCCTGAAACCATGGTTTCTCCCCGTTTAGGACCTATATGGCTCTTATAAGACCTGGTTCAGGCCAATCGGGGCTGAAAGTTTAACTTTTGGTAAAACTTCCCAATTAAGACTAGAAAAGGATTAATTAGTAGTAATTATACATAAAAACTATGTAATACTACTCTCGACACTTGAAAACCTCTTTCTCCCTGTTTGGACCTCATCGGCTCTTATTTATCGGCCTAGGCTAATCTGAGATGCAATTTGACTTTAGGTCAGTAATCCCAATTAACGCTAGAAATAAAATAAATTAGTAGTAATTGTACATAGAAACTATGTAATACCACTCTAAGCTCTTGAAATCATGTTTTCTTCCAGTTTGTGTCATATTCGGCTCTATAATGCCTAGTTCAGGCCTATAAGGGCTGAAAGTTTGACTTTTAGTCAAACTTTCCAATTAATACTAGAAATAAGTTTATTTAGTAATAATTATACATAAAAATATAATACAACTCCAGAGTTTTGAAAACTGTATTTTCTCTCTGATTGGACCCATTAGGCTCTTATAAGGCCTAATTTAGGCCAATAGGAGCTGAAAGTTTCAATTTTAGTTAAACTTCTCAATTAACACTAGAAATAAGGTTATTCAGTAGTAATTATACATAGCACTATGTAATACCTTTTACGGCCCTTGAAAACCATATTTTTCCTCCCATTTTGTCATTATTCGACTCTTATAAGGTACAGTTTAGGCCAATCGAGGCTGAAAGTTTGATTTTTGGTAAAACTTTCCAATTAAGAATAGAAACTAGTTTAAATAGTAATAATTATACAGAAAAACTATGTGCTACTGCTAATGACTCTTGAAAACCTCATTTTCTCCCTGTTTGGGCCCTAATCGGCTATTATAATGCCTAGTTTAAGCCAATCGGAACTGAAAGTTTGACTTTTGATCAAACTTTCTCATTAACACTAGAAATAAGGCTAATTATTAGTAATTGTACATAAAAATAATATAACACCATTCAGGGCCTTTGAAAACCAAGTTTTTCCTCCCGTTTGGTCCCTATTCGGCTCTTATGAGGCCCAGTTCTGGCCAATCGGGGCTGAAAGTTTGACTTTTAAGTCAAACTTCTCAATTAAGACTAGAAACTAGTTTAATTAGTAGTAACTATCATAAAAACTATGTATTACTACTTTGGCTTTTAAAACTATATTTTCTCTCCGATTGGACGTTATTAGGCTCTTATAAGGACTAGTTCAGGTTAATCAGGGCTGAAAGTTTGACATTTGTTTAAATTTTCCAATTTATGTTAGAAACAAGGTTAATTAGTAATAATTGTATATAGAAACTATATACAATACCACTCTCAACGCTTGAAAACCATGTTTTCTCCGTTTGGGCCCTATTCGGCTCATATAAGGTCTAGTTCAGGTTAATCGGGGCTGAAAGTTTGACTCTTGGTATTCCCAATTAAGATTAGAAACTATTTTAATTAGTAGTAATTATACATGAAAACTATGTATTATTACTCTCAGCTCTTGAAATCGTGTTTTCTCTCCGTTTGGGCCTTAATCGGCCATTAAAAGGTCTTGTTCAGACCAATTGGTACTAAAAGTTTCACTTTTGGTAAAACTTCTCAATTAAGACACTAGAAACTAGTATAATTAGTTGTAATTATAAATAAAACTATATATTACTACTCCTGACTTTTGAAAACTGTATTTTCTCCCCGTTTGGAACCTATTAGGCTCTAATAAGGCCCTTTTCGGGCCAATAGGGGCTAAAAGTTTCAGTTCTGGTAAACTTCCCAATTAACACAAGAAAAAAGGTTAATCAATAGAAATTGTACATAGAATTACGTAATACCATTCTCGGCCCTTGAAAATCATGTTTTCCTCCGTTTAGTCCCTATTCGGCTCTTATAAGGCCTACTTCAGGCCAATCGGGCAGAAAATTTAACTTTTAGTAAACTTCTCATTAAGACTAGAAACTAGTTTAATTTATAGTAATTATATATAAAAACTATGTATTACTACTCTCGGCTCTTGAAAATTTCGTTTTCCTCCCCGTTTGGGCCTTAATCGGCTATTATAAGGCCTAGTTCACGCCAATCGGGGCTCAAAGTTTGACTTTTGGTCAAACTTCCCAATTAACATCATAAACAAGATTAATTAGTAGTAATTATACATTGAAACTATGTAATAACAATTCACAACCCTTGAAAATCATGTTTTTCTCCCGTTTGGTCTCTATTTGGCTCTTATAAGGCCTAATTCGGGCAATCGGAGATGAAAGTTTTACTTTTGGTCAAACATAGAAATAAGTTTAATTAGTATTAATTATACATAAAAACTATGTCATTCTACCCCGGCTCTTGAAAACCTCGTTTTCTCCCTGTTTGGGCTTTTTTCGGCTCTTATAAGGCCTAGTTCAGATGATATGGGCTGAAAGTTTGACTTTGGTCAAACTTTCTATTAACACTACAAATAAGGTTAATTAGTACTAATTGTACATAAAAACTATGTGATACCACTCTCAGCACATGAAAACCTTATTTTCTCACGTTTCGGACCCTATTAGGCTCTTATAAGGCCCTTTTCGGGCCAATAGGGGCTAAAAGTTTTAGTTCTTGTCAACTTCCCAATTAACACTAGAAAAAGCTTAATCAATAGAAATTAAACATAGAACTATGTAATACCATTCTCCCCTTGAAAATCATGTTTTCCTCCCGTTTGGTCCCTATTCGGCTCTTATAAGGCCTACTTCAGGCTAATCGGGCTGAAAACCTTACTTTTAGTAAAACTTCTCAATTAAGATTAGAAAATAGTTTAATTTGTAGTAATTACATAAAAAAATTATGTATTACTACTCTCAGCTCTTGAAAAACTCCTTTTCTCCCCTTTTGGGCTCTAATCAGATATTATATGGCTTAGTTTACGCCAATCGGGGCTGAAAGTTTGACTTTTGGTCAAACCTATAAACAAGGTTAGTTAGTGGTAATTGTATAAGAAACTATGCAATACTATTCACGGCCCTTGAAAAACTTGTTTTTCTCCCGTTTTGGTCCCTATTCGACTCTATAAGTCTAGTTCAGGCTAATCGGGGATGAAAGTTTGACTTTTGGTCAAACTTAGAAATAAGTTTAATTAGTAATAATTATACATAAAAACAATGTTTTCTACTCCCATCTCTTGAAAACCTCGTTTTCCTCCCTGTTTGTGCTTTATTTGACTCTTATAAGGCCTAGTTCAGACTAATAAGGGCTGAAAGTTTGACTATTGGTCAAACTTTTTAATTAACACTTGAAATAAGGTTAATTAGTACTAATTGTACATAAAAACTATGTAATACCACTCTCAGCACTTGAAAACCTTATTTTCTTCCGTTTTGGTCCTATTCGGCTCTAATAAGGCCTAATTAAGGTTAATAAGACGAGGGTTTGACTTTTAGCTAAACTTTATAATTAAGACTAAAAACAAGTTTAATTAGTGGTAATTATATATAAAACTTTGTCATACTAGTCTCGGTTCTTAAAAATCACGTTTTCTCCCCGTTTGGGCAATAATCGGCTCTTATAAGGCTTACTCAGGCCAATCGGGGTTGAAAGTTTAACTCTTGGTCAAATTTTCAATTAACACTCAGGTCAATAGGAGCTGAAAGTTTCAATTTTAGTTAAACTTCTCAATTAACACTAGAAATAAGGTTATTCAGTAGTAATTGTACATAGCACTATGTAATACCTTTTACGGCCCTTGAAAATCTTATTTTCCTCCCGTTTAATCATTATTCGACTCTCATAAGGTGTAGTTTAGGCCATCGAAGCTGAAAGTTTGATTTTTAGTAAAACTTTCAATTAAGAATAGAAACTAGTTTAAATAGTGATAATTATACAAAAGACTATGTGCTACTGCTAATGACTCTTGAAAACCTCATTTTCTCCCTGTTTGGGGCCCTAATTGGCTATTATAATGCTTAGTTTAAGCCAATCGGAACTGAAAGTTTGACTTTTTTTTGGTCAACTTTCTCATTAAAACTAGAAACAAGGCTAATTATTAGTAATTGTACATAAAAATAATGTAACACCATTCAGGGCCTTTGAAAACCAAGTTTTTCTCCCGTTTGGTCCCTATTCGGCTCTTATGAGGCCCAGTTCAGGCAATCGGGGCTGAAAGTTTGACTTTTAAAGTCAAACTTCTCAATTAAGACTAGAAACAAGTTTAATTATTGTAATTATATATAAAAACTATGTATTACTACTTTCGGCTTTTGAAAACTATATTTTCTCCCCGATTGGTCGTTATTAGGCCCTTATAAGGACTAGTTCAGGTTAATTAGGGCTGAAAGTTTGACTTTTGTTCAAAATTTCTAATTTAAGATTAGAACAAGATTAATTAGTAATAATTGTATATAGAAACTAATATAACCACTCTCAGCCCTTGAAACCATGTTTTCTCCCCCGTTTGGGCCCTATTCGGCTCATATAAGGTCTAGTTCAGGCTAATCGGGGCTGAAAGTTTGACTCTTGGTAAATTCTCAATTAAGAATAGAAACTAGTTTAATTAGTAGTAATTATACATGAAAACTATATATTATTACTCTCGACTCTTGAAACCTTGTTTTTCTCTCCGTTTGAGCCTTAATCGGCCATTATAAGGTTTTGTTCAGACCAATCTGGACTGAAAGTTTCACTTTTGATAAAACTTCTCAATTATGACTAGAAACTAGTATAATTAGTAGTAATTATAATAAACAATTATTACTACTCTTAACTTTTGAAAACTGTATTTTCTCCCCGTTTGGACCCTATTAGGCTCTTATAAGGCCCTTTTCGGGTCAATTGGAGCTAAAAGTTTAAGTTCTGGTCAAAACTTCCAAATTAACACAAGAAAAAAGGTTAATCAATAGAAATTGTACATAGAACTACGTAAACCATTCTCGACCCTTAAAATCATGTTTTCCACCCGTTTGGTCCCTATTCGGCTCTTATAAGGCCTATACTTCAGGCCATCGGGACTGAAAACTTTACTTTTAATAAAACTTCTCTATTAAGACTAGAAACTAGTTTAATTTGTAGTAATTATACATAAAAACTATGTATTACTACTCTCGGCTCTTGAAAACCTCGTTTTCCCCTCCTGTTTGGGCCTTAATCGGCTATTATAAGGCAAGTCACGCCAATCGGAGCTCAAAGTTTGACTTTTGGTCAAACTTCCCAATTAACACCATAAACAAATTAATTAGTAGTAATTATCATAGAAACTGTGTATACTATTCCATGGCCCTTGAAAACTATGTTTTCATCCCCTATGGTTTCTATTTGGCTCTTATAAGGCCTAGCTCAGGCCAATCGGAGATGAAAGTTTTACTTTTGGTTAAACATAGAATAAGTTTAATTAGTATTAATTATACATAAAAACTATGTCATTCTATCCCGGCTTTTGAAAACCTCATTTTCTCCCTATTTGGGCTTTGTTCGGCTCTTATAAGGCCTAGTTCTGCTGATATGGGCTGAAAGTTTGACTTTTGATTAAACTTTCCATTTAACACTAGAGTAAGGTTTATTAGTACTAATTGGCACATAAAAACTATGTAATACCACTCTCAGCACATGAAAACCTTATTTTCTCCCATTTTAGACCCTATTAGGCTCTTATAAGGCCCTTTTCAGGCCAATAAGGGCTAAAAGTTTTCAGTTCTGGTCAAACTTCCCAATTAACACTAGAAAAAAGCTTAATCAATAGAAATTGTACATAGAACTACGTATACCATTCTCCTCGGCCCTTGAAAATCATGTTTTCCTCCTGTTTGGTCCCTAATCAGCTCTTATAAGGCCTACTTCAGCCAATCGGGCTGGAAACTTGACTTTTAGTAAAACTTCTCAATTAAGACTAGAAAATAATTTAATTTATAGTAATTTTACATAAAAATTATGTATTACTTCTCTCAGCTCTTGAAAACCTCGTTTTCTCCCTTTTGGGCTCTAATCAGCTATTATAAGGCTTAGTTCACGCCAATCGGGGCTAAAAGTTTGACTTTTGGTCAAATTCTCAATTAACACTATAAATAAGGTTAATTAGTAGTAGTTGTACAAAGAACTATGTAATACTATTCACGGCCCTTGAAAAACCTTGTTTTTCTCCCGTTTGGTCCCTATTAGGCTCTATAAGGCCTAGTTCAGGCTAATCGGGAATGAAAGTTTGACTTTTGGTAGTAATTAGTAGTAATTATATATAAAAACTATGTTATTCTACTCTCATCTCTTGAAAACCTCATTTTCTCCCAGTTGTACTTTATTCGCTCTTATAAGGCCTAGTTCAGACTAATAAGGGCTGAAAGTTTTGACTATTGGTCAAACTTTCCAATTAATACTAGAAATTAGATTAATAGTACTATTTGTACATAAAACTATGTAATACCACTCTCAGCACAAGAAAACCTTATTTTCTCCGTTTGGGTCTATTCGTCTCTAATGAGGCCTAGTTTAGGCTAATAAGAACAGAAGGTTTTACTTTTGGTCAAACTTTATAATTTAGACTAAAACCAAGTTTAATTAATAGTAATTATACATAAAACTATGTCATACTACTCTCAGCTCTTGAAAACCTCATTTTTCTCCTCTTTGGGCCCTGATCGGCTCTTATAAGTCCTAATTCCAGCCAATCAGGGCTGAAAGTTTGACTCTTGGTCAAACTTTCCAATTAACGTTAGAAAAAAGTTAATTAGTAGTAATTATACATAGAAATTAGTAATACCATTCATGGCCCTAGAAACCTGTTTTCTTCCCATTTGGTCCCTATTCGGCTCTTATAAAGCTTAGTTCAGACCAATTGAGCTGAAGTTTGACTTTTAGTAAACTTCCCAATTAAGATGAGAAACAAGTTTAATAGTGGTAACTATACATAAAATTATGTATTACTTCTCATTGCTCTTGGAAACCCTTTTTTTCCGTTTGTACCTTATTCTGCTCTTATGTTACAAGGTCTAGTCCAGACCAAATTGGCTGAAAGTTTGACTTTTAGTCAAACTTCTCAATAACACTAGAAATAAGGTTAATTAGTCGTAATTGTACATATAAACTATGTAATACCATTCACAGCCCTTAAAACTATGTTTTCCTCCCTTTTGGTCCCGATTCGGCTCTTATAAGATCTAGTTCTGGCCAATCGGGCCTGAAAGTTTGACTCTTGATCAAATTTCCCAATTAATACTAAAAACAAGGTTAATTAGTAGTAATTGTACATAAAAACTATGTAATACCATTCACGGCCCTTTAAAACCATGTTTTCTTTCCGTTTAGTCCCTTTTCGATTCTTATAAGGCCAATCAGGGCTGAAAGTTTCACTTTTAATCAAACTTACAAATTAAGAATAAAAAAGTTTAACTTATAGTAGTTATATATAAAAACTTTGTAATACTACTCTCGGCTCTTAAAAACCTCGTTTTCCTCCCTGTTTTGGCCTATTCACAGCTCTAATAAGGCCTATTCAGGCCAATAAGGCTTAATGTTCGACTTTTCGTCAAACTTCCTAATTAAAACTTAAAACAATTTTAATTAGTAGTATAAGGCCCTAATGGAAACCGCCTTAGTTATAGTTATAGTAAAACTTAAAGCAATTTCACTTTTGATCAAACTTACAATTTAAGAATTTTACTTTATACATAGAAACTATGTGAACAACTCTCGAATCCTGAAAACCATGGTTCTCCCCGTTTTGGGCCCTATATGGCTCTTATAAGACCTGGTTCAGGCCAATCGGGGCTGAAAGTTTACTTTTGGTAAAACTTCCCAATTAAGACTAGAAAAAGGTTTAAATTAGTAGTAATTACACATAAAACCTATGTAATACTACTCTCGACACTTGAAAACCTCATTCTCCCCCTGTTTGGACCTCATCGGCTCTTATTTATCGCCTAGGCCAATCTGAGATGCAAATTTGACTTTAGGTCAGTAATCCCAATTAACGCTAGAAATAAAATAAATTAGTAGTAATTTGTACATAAAAACTATGTAATACCACTATAAGCTCTTGAAATCATGTTTTCTTCTGGTTTTGTGTCATATTCGGCTCTATAATGCCTAGTTCAGGCCCATAAGGGCTGAAAGTTTGACTTTTAGTCAAATTTTCCAATTATACTAGAAATAAGTTTATTTAGTAATATTTATACATAAAAATATAATACAACTCCTGAGTTTTGAAAACTGTATTTCTCTCTAGTTGGACCCATTAGGCTCTTATAAGGCCTAATTCAGGCCATAGAGCTGAAAGTTTCAATTTTAGTTAAACTTCTCAATTAACACTAGAAATAAGGTTATTCAGAAGTAATTGTACATAGCACTTTGTAATACCTTTTACGGCCCTTGAAACCATATTTCCCTCCCATTTTGTCATTATTCGACTCTTATAAGGTGTAGTTTAGGCCAACCGAGGCTGAAAGTTTTGATTTTTGGTAAAACTTTCCAATTAAGAATAGAAACTAGTTTAAATAGTAATAATTATACAGAAAAACTATGTGCTACTGCTAATGACTCTTGAAAACCTCATTTTCTCCCTGTTTTTGGCCCTAATCGGCTATTATAATGCCTAGTTTAAGCCATCGGAACTGAAAGTTTGACATTTGATAAAACTTTCTCATTACACTAGAAACAAGGCTAATTATTAGTAATTGTACATAAAATAATGTAACACCATTCAGGGCCTTTGAAAACCAAGTTTTCCTCCCGTTTTGTCCCTATTCGGCTCTTATGAGCCCAGTTCTGGCCAATCAGGGCTGAAATTTTGACTTTTAAGTCAAATTCTCAATTAAGACTAGAAACTAGTTTCATTAGTAGTATTAATACATAAAAACTATGTATTACTATTTTCGGCTTTTGAAAACTATATTTTCTCCCCGATTGGACGTTTATTAGGCTCTTATAAGGACTAGTTCAGATTAATCAGGGCTGAAAGTTTGACATTTGTTCAAAATTTCCAATTTAATATTAGAAACATGGTGAATTAGTAATAATTGTATATAGAAACTATATACAATACCACTCTCAACCCTTGAAAACCATGTTTTCTCCCGTTTGGGCCCTATTCGGCTCATATAAGGTTTAGTTCAGGCTAATCGGGGCCGAAAGTTTGACTCTTGGTATTCCCAATTAAGATTAGAAACTATTTTAATTAGTAGCAATTATACATGAAAACTATGTATTATTACTCTCAGCTCTTGAAATCGCGTTTTCTCTCCGTTTGGGCCTTAATCGGCCATTAAAAGGTCTTGTTCAGACCAATTAGGACTGAAAGTTTCACTTTTGGTAAAACTTCTCAATTAAGACTAGAAACTAGTATAATTAGTAGTATTATATATAAAAACTATATATTACTACTCCTGACTTTTGAACTGTATTTTCTCCCCATTTGGACCCTATTAGGCTCTAATAAGGCCCTTTTTCGGGCCAATAGGGCTAAAAGTTTCAGTTCTCTGGTAAAACTTCAACAATTAACACAGAAAAAATGTTAATCAATATAAATTGTACATAGAATTGCGTAATATCATTCTCGGCCCTTGAAAATCATGTTTTTTCCTCCCTTTTTAGTCCCTATTCGGCTCTTATAAGGCTTACTTCGGCCAATCGGGGCAGAAAACTTAACTTTTAGTAAAACTTCTCAATTAAGACTAGAAACTAGTTTAATTTGTAGTAATTATACATAAAAACTATGTATTACTACTCTCGTTTTCTCCCCGTTTGGTCCTTAATCGGCTATTATAAGGCCTAGTTCACGCCAATCGGGCTCAAAGTTTGACTTTTGGTCAAACTTTCCAATTAACATCATAAACAGATTATATTAGTAGTAATTATACATAGAAACTATGTAATACTATTCACAGCCCTTGAAAATCATGTTTTTCTCCCGTTTGGTCTCTATTTGGCTCTTATAAGGCCTAATTCGGCCAATCGGAATGAAAGTTTTACTTTTGGTCAAACATAGAAATAAGTTTAATTAGTATTAATTATACATAAAAACTATGTCATTCTACTCCCGGCTCTTGAAAACCTCGGTTTTCCTCCCTTTTTGGGCTTTTTTTTTCGGCTCTTATAAGGCCTAGTTCAGATGATATGGGCTGAAAGTTTGACTTTTGGTCAAACTTTCCAATTAACACTAGAAATAGGTTAATTAGTACTATTGTACATAAAAACTATGTGATACCACTCTCAGCACATGAAAACCTTATTTTCTCCCGTTTCGGACCCTATTAGGCTCTTATAAGGCCCTTTGCGGGCCAATAGGGGCTAAAAAGTTTCAATTCTGGTCAAACTTTCCAATTAACACTAGAAAAAAGCTTAATCAATAGAAATTATACATAGAACTATGTAATATCATTCTCGGCCCTTGAAAATCATGTTTTCCTCCCGTTTGGTCCCTATTCGGCTCTTATAAGGCCTACTTCAGGCTAATCGGGGCTAAAAACTTGACTTTTAGTAAAACTTCTCAATTAAGATTAGAAAATAGTTTAATTTGTAGTAATTATATATAAAAAATTTTGTATTACTACTCTCTAATCAGCTCTTGAAAACCTCCTTTTCTCCCTTTTGGGCTCTAATCAGATATTATATGGATTAGTTCAAGCCAATCGGGGCTGAAGTTTGACTTTTGGTCAAACCTATAAACAAGGTTAATTAGTGGTAATTGTATAAAAGAAACTATGCAATACTATTCACCGCCCTTGAAAACCATGTTTTCTCGCCGTTTGGTCCCTATTCGACTCTATAAGTCTTAGTTCAGGCTAATCGGGGATGAAAGTTTGACTTTTGGTTAAACTTAGAAATAAGTTTAATAAGTAATAATTATACATAAAAACAATGTTATTCTACTCCCATCTCTTGAAAACCTCATTTTCTCCTTGTTGTGCTTTATTCGGCTCTTATAAGGCCTAGTTCAGACTAATAAGGGCTGAAAGTTTGACTATTGGTCCAAACTTTTTAATTAACACTTGAAATAAGGTTAATTAGTACTAATTGTAATAAAAACTATGTAATACCACTCTCAGCACTTGAAAACCTTATTTTCTTCCGTTTTTGGTCCTATTCGGCTCTAATAAGGCCTAATTCAGGCTAATAAGACTGAAGGTTTGACTTTTTAGATAAACTTTATAATTAAGACTAAAAACAAGTTTAATTAGTGGTAATTATATATAAAAACTTTGTCATACTACCTTCGTTTCTTGAAAATCTCGTTTTCCTCCCTCCCCGTTTTGGCAATAATCGGCTCTTATAAGGCTTACTCAGGCCAATCGGGGCTGAAGTTTAACTCTTGGTCAAATTTTTCAATAACACTTAGGTCAATAGGAGCTGAAAGTTTTAATTTTAGTTAAACTTCTCAATTAACACTAGAAATATGGTTATTTAGTAGAATTGTACATAGCACTATGTAATACCTTTAACGGCCCTTAAAAATCATATTTTCCTCCCGTTTAGTCATTATTCGACTCTCATAAGGTGTAGTTTAGGCAATCGAGCTGAAAAGTTTGATTTTTGGTAAAACTTCCAATTAAGATAGAAACTAGTTTAAAAAGTAATAATTATATAGAAAGACTATGTGCTACTGATAATGACTCTTGAAAACCTCATTTTCTTCTCCCTATTAGGGACCTAATCGGCTATTATAATGCCTAGTTTAAGCCAATCGGAACTGAAAGTTTGACTGTTGGTCAAACTTTCTCATTAACACTGGAAACAAGGCTAATTATTAGTAATTGTACATAAAATAATGTAACACCATTCAGGGCCTTTGAAAACCAAGTTTTCCTCCCGTTTGGTCCCTATTCGGCTCTTATGAGGCCCAGTTCAGGCCAATCGGGGCTGAAAGTTTGACTTTTAAGTCAAACTTCTCAATTAAGACTAGAAACTAGTTTAATTAGTAGTAATTATACATAAAAACTATGTATTACAACTTTCGGCTTTTGAAAAACTATATTTTCTCCCCGATTGGACGTTATTAGGCTCTTATAAGAGACTAGTTCAGGTTAATCAGAGCTGAAAGTTTGACATTTGTTCAAAATTTCTAATTTAATATTAGAAATAAGGTTAATTAGTAATAATTGTATATAGAAACTATACAATACCACTCTCAACCCTTGAAAACCATGTTTTCTCCCATTTGGGCCTATTCGGCTCATATAAGGTCTAGTTCAGGCTAATCGGCAGAAAGTTTACTCTTGGTATTCTCAATTAAGATTAGAAACTATTTTAATTAGTAGTAATTTATATGAAAACTATGTATTATTACTCTCAGCTCTCAGCTCTTGAAACCGCGTTTTCCCTCTCCGTTTGGGCCTTAATCGGCCATTAAAAGATAATAAGAGCCAAAAAGGTACAAACGGGGAAAACAAGGTTACCAAGAGCAAGGAGAAGTAATACATAATTTTACGTATAATTACTACTAAATAAACTTTTTCTCGTCTTAATTGGGAAGTTTTACACCAAGTCAAACTTTCAGCCCAAATTGGTCTAAACTAGGCTTTATAAGAGCCGAATAGGGACCAAACGGGAGGAAAACATCGTTTTCTTGGGCCATGAATGGTATTACATAGTTTCTATGTACAATTACTACTCATTAACTTTGTTTCTAGTGTTAATTGAAAAGTTTGACCAAGAGTTAAACTTTCAGCCCTGATTGGCCTGAGTACGCCTTATAAAAGCCGATTAGGGCCAAACGGGAGAAAATGAGTTTTTCAATAATCGAGAGTATTATGACAAAGTTTTTTATATATAATTACCACTAATTAAACTTGTTTTTAGTCTTTAATTATAAAGTTTAGCTAAAAGTCAAACTTTCAGTCTTATTAGCCTGAATAGGCCTTATTAGAGCCGAATAAGACCAAAACGGGAGAAAATAAGGTTTTTCAAGTGTTGAGAGTGGTATTACATAGTTTTTCTGTACAATTAGTACTAATTAACTTTATTTCTAGTGTTAATAAGAAAGTTTAACCATTAGTCAAACTTTCAGCAATTATTAGTCTTAACTAGGCCTTATAAAGCCGAATAAAGCACAAACAGGGAGAAAATGGGTTTTCAGAGATGGAAGTAGAATAACATAGTTTATATATAATTATTACTAATTAAACTTATTTCTAAGTTTGACCAAAGTTAAACTTTCACCGCCGATTAGCCTGAACTAGGCCTTATAGAGCCGAATAGGGACCAAACGGGAGAAAAAATGTTGGTTTTCAAGAGCCGTGAATAGTATTACTAGTTTTCTATATACAATTACTACTAATTAATCTTGTTTATAGGTTTGACCAAAAGTCAAACTTTCAGCCCCGATTGGCGTGAACTAAGCCATATAATATCTGATTAGATCCCAAAAGAGGAGAAAGGAGGTTTTCAAGAGCTGAGAGTAGTAATACATAATTTTTTATGTATAATTACTACAATTAACTATTTTCTAGTCTTAATTGAGAAGTTTTTACTAAAAGTCAAGTATTCAGCCCGATTAACCTGAAGTAGGCCTTATAAGAGCCGAATAGGGACCAAAGGGGAGGAAAACATGATTTTCAAGGGCCGAGAATGGTATTCCATAGTTATATGTAAAATTTCTATTGATTAAGCTTTTTTCTAGTGTTAATTGGGAAGTTTGACCAGAACTGAAACTTTTAGCCCCTATTGCCCGAAAAGGGCCTTATAAGAGCCTAATAGGGTCCTAAATGGGAGAAAATAAGGTTTTCATGTGCTGAGAGTGGTATTACATAGGTTTTATGTACAATTAGTACTAATTAACCTTATTTCTAGTGTTTATTAGAAAGTTTGACCAAAAGTCAAACTTTCAGCCCATGTCATCTGAAACTAGGCCTTATGCCTTATTAGAGCCGAACAAAGCCCAAACAGGAAGAAAACGAGGTTTTCAAGAGCCGGGAGTAGTAAAATGACATAGTTTTTATGTATAATTACTACTAATTAAACTCATTTCTAAGTTTAACCCAAAGTCAAACTTTCATTCCCGATTAGCCTGACTAGGCCTTTTATAGAGCCTAATAGGGATCAAACGGGAGAAAAACTTGATTTTCAAGGGCCGTGTATAGTATTACATAGTTTCTATGTATATTACTACTAATTAATCTTGTTTATGATGTTAATTAGGAAGTTTGACAAAAGTCAAACTTTGAGCCCCGATTGGCGTGAACTAGGCCTTATAATAGCCGATTAAGGCCCAAAACGGAGAGAAAACGAGAGTTTTTAAGAGCCGAGAGTATAATACATAGCTTTTATGTATATTACTACAATTAAACTAGTTTCTAGTCTTATTGAGAAGTTTTATTAAAAGTTAAGTTTTCAGCTCCGATTGGCCTGAAGTAGGCCTTATAAGAGCCGAATAGGGACTAAACGGGAGGGAAACATGATTTTCAAGGGCCGAGAATGGTATTACGTAATTCTATGTACAATTTCTATTGATTAAACTTTTTTCTTGTGTTAATTGGAAAGTTTTACCAGAACTGAAACATTTAGCCCCTATTGGCCCGAAAAGGCCTTATAAGAGCCTAATATTATAGGGTCCAAACGGGAGAAATACAGTTTTAAAAGTCAGGAGTAGTAATATATAGTTTTTATGTATAATTAATACTAATTATACTAGTTTCTAGTCTTAATTGAGAAGTTTTACCAAAAGTAAACTATCAGTCCCAATTGGTCTGACCAGACCTTTTAATGGCCGATTAAGGCCCAAACGGAGAGAAAACGCGGTTTCAAGAGCTGAGAGTAATAATACATAGTTTTCATGTATAATTACTACTAATTAAAATAGTTCTAATCTTAATTGAGAATACCAAGAGTTAAACTTTCTGCCGATTAGCCTGAACTAGACCTTATATGAGCCGAATAGGCCCAAACGGAGAAACATGGTTTTTCAAGGTTGAGAGTGGTATTGTATAGTTTTTATATACAATTATTACTAATTAACTTTGTTTCTAATATTAAATTAGAAAATTTGAACAATGTCAAACTTTCAGCTCTGATTAACCTGAACTAGTCCTATAAGAGCTTAATAACGTCTTATCGGGGAAAATATAGTTTTCAAAAGCTGAAAGTAGTAATACATAGTTTTTATGTATAATTACTACTAATTAATCTAGTTTCTAGTCTTAATTGAGAAGTTTGACTTAAAGTCAAACTTTCATCCCCTATTGGCCTGAACTGGCCTCATAAGAGCCGAATAGGGACCAACGGGAGGAAACTTGGTTTTCAAAGGCCCTGAATGGTGTTACATTATTTTTATGTACAATTACTAATAATTAGCCTTGCTTCTAGTGTTAATGAGAAGTTTGACCAAAAGTCAAACTTTCAGTTCCGATTGGCTTAAACTAGGCATTATATAGCCGATTAGGTCCCTAACAGGGAGAAAATGAGGTTTTCAAGAGACATTAGCAGTAGCCATAGTCTTTCTGTATAATTATTACTATTTAAACTAGTTTCTATTCTTATTGGAAAGTTTCACCAAAATCAATCACTTTCAGCCTCGATTTGCCTAAACTACACTTATGAGAGTCGAATAATGACTAAACGGGAGGAAAATATGATTTTCAAGGGCCGTAAAAGGTATTACATAGTGCTATGTACAATTACTACTGAATAACCTTATTTCTAGTGTTAATTGAGAAGTTAACTAAAATTGAAACTTTCAGCTCCTATTGGCCTGAATTAGGCCTTATAAGAGCCTAATGGTCCAATCAGAGAGAAAATACAGTTTTCAAAAGTCAGGAGTTGTATTATATAGTTTTTTTGTATAATTATTACTAACTTATATCTTGAATTAATTGGAAAGTTTTACCAAAGTCAACTTTCCAGTCCCGATTGTTCTGAACTACGCTTTAATTAAGAGCCGAATAGGACCAAACGGGAGGAAAACCTGGTCTTCTAGGGCCATGAATGGTATTACATAGTTTCTATGCATAATTACAACTAATTAACTTT
>JAVJIF010016281.1:0-141582 GCA_038442645.1 Agave tequilana
AACGTAGCGTCCATTCATATGCCAACATAAGAAATACAAAGTACAAGGTTATCACAGGATTGTGACATACTATTACATATCACATGCATCATATATCACAGCCAAGCACAAAAGTACGATTTACAATATGATTACAAGATGCTCACGAGCTGAAGGAAGGTCCCGCGAGCTAAAAAGGAAAGTCTGGCACAACAGGAACCAAGACTAGTCAGCTTGCTCGGAAAGGAAAGCTTGATCTTCCACAGAAGGCTCACCTCAATCCAAGGTCCGGAACCTGAACATACAAATTCAAGGGAGTCAGGACCTCCCAACAAGTGATCAGGGTACAGCCGAGCAGCATAAGAATAAGAGTATGAGAGTTGGTACAATATCATGAATAATCAGCCAGCAAGTAAAGGAAGCACAACATGTTATAAACAAAAGGGTATTGTATAAGCTTAAGTTACGGCCTCATGAGACTAGTACCTCGAGGGAGTAATCCAAACAAGGAAACCCTCATCTATATACCTTCATCTCACATCACCGTAATCCAAGCGCATACAACATCCACAGTTAGCGTCTTTTATTATTATTATTACTCGTCTTACCCTGATATCTAGCTATGTGAACTAGCGTCCCAGCACACATAGATCCATATCCAAGTAAAGCAAGATTGTTATTGGAAACCAGCGGGGGTATCAACGAACTATGTTTACAGTGGGTCCCGTGCATACCCGGGACCACGGCCCAGGATTGTTCCGTTGCTTGGTGGACGGAACCTGCCGCAAGGCGATCAGGAGGGTCTTATAGGATGCCCTTATCAAGATGGTACCCAAGAAGGAGGGAGCCAGCACTCCCCTCGGTCGCCTGGAGGCCCACAGGTCAGACCGAAAATTTAGTTGCACAACATACCTAATACCACTGTAAACAGAACATGTATTGATAGCCGCATATTTCCCCCGACCCGATGCAAGTTGTTCTTATTTTATGAATTCTTTAGATAATTATCAGGCTTCGGGAATGAACAGGAGCAAGTCAGGAATATTGTAAAAACAGGAGTATCAGGAGTACAATTTGTACTATCATGTAAATCAAACTGGCAAATCATAAAGTCCGGTTATCATTCCCGTTATCGTGATAATTATGAGAGTCATGCGTGTCATGCCTGGTGTCAAGAGATAGCATGACAAAGGGTGATATTTGTCAAGTAACATGCCATGAATAACAATATAATACATGTCTCGAGTATAGGTTCATTCCAAGAAAGTAATTACCACAGCAAATAGCCAAAATTAGTCGACTAGGGGAAAGCAATTAGTCGACTTATAGAGGAGTTAGTCGACTATAGGAAGGGAAAGTCGACTAATGGGCTGCGTTTTCAAAGAGTTGCGTTTTCAGGAGAAAAGTTAGTCGACTAGAAGAAGGGTTAGTCGACTAATAGGCTGCGTTTTCACAAGACTGCGTTTCATAAGGCCGCGTCTCACAAGTCCGCGTCTTGTCACAAGTCCGCGTCTTGTCACAAGTCCGCGTCTCACAAGTTCGCGTCTTCAGAAAGAAAGTTAGTCGACTAGGGCAATGAGTTAGTCGACTAATAGGGTCGCGTCTTCAGAAGAAAAGCTGCGCTTCAAGGGAGTTAGTCGACTATAACAAAACTAGTCGACTAATAAAGGGTTCTAGTCGACTAAAGACTGGGTCAAGTCGACTAACAGAGTCAAACAGAGAGCAGAATTTTCCTTTAAGTGTTGTGTTCGTTGATATGAAAATACAAGTGATTGTTCATGTCTTGGCGAGTAGAATACTCGCCTAAAACTGATCCTGCGATGCGTCTGACGCAGAGAAGCTCGGCCCAATCCAAGAGGAGTGGCCGGTCCTCACAAGTGAAGGAAAGAGGTTGTGGTAGTTTGGAGAAGATGGAGGTGCAAGTCTAGTTCACCACGCCAAATCGGGATTTTGCAAACGTTGTTGCGGGGGACGAATGTATAGTCCGTCGGAAAGAGGTTGACGAGGAGGTGAAGGTGGTATGCTTGGTGGAGGCTACGGTGGTGCAGGTGGTGGTGGAGATGGTGGTGAAGCTTTTTGGTGAAGATGGGTTCTGGATGTTCTTGGTGAAAGAGATTGAAGAAGATGGTGTATTTGTTAGAAATGGAGGATGAGATGGAGGAGATGAGGTGGAGGAATTAGTGGTGGAAAAATGGAGATGATGGGTGGTGGTGCTGGCCGGCCAAGGGAGCTTGGTGTTGAGTTGCTGTTGGAGCTTGCTGGAAACAAAGGAGATGAAGAAAATGAAAAGAGAGAAGATGGGGGTGATATATATATGAAGAGAAAATAATATAATATGTGCCATCTTCACTTTCCTTCCAAAGAATGCTGCGTTCTCAAAGCTGAGTCTAGGCAAAAAGGAGCCAAACGCGGGATTCACGACTGCGTCCAGTAGAAAACGCAAAGGTGCATTTCAAAGAAAAGACAAAAGGACATGGGTAGTTGGACTTGAGTTGATTTAGCCCATAAGCATTAAATGCAACGTGGAGGGGGATGGAGAGGATCACTGCATTTAATGATGAACTCAATTGGTCAACTCGCGTCTGAGGAAGGAGAGAGAAAATGGGAAAAGAGAAAAATGGAATATATGGATAAATTCCCGGTATCTGGGAAAATACCGAAACTCTAGAAATGTCCAAAAAATTGAAGTGTCTCGGGAAGCTTTCCAAAATTCACAAAAATAATAAATATTACATAAAGATTTTTGGTGAAATTGGTTTTCAGAAATTCATCTCCATTTTCAAAATAAAAATCCTGAAATCCATGGTAAACGGTGTCTACACGGGTAGGCTAGATTTTTGATAAAATCTGAAAAATCCCAGAAAATCATGAAAAATCTAGAATATTAAAAATAATATTTGAAACTAAAATTAGTCAAATCTGAATACCAAACAGATCAAATCATGCAGTACTGCTATATGATAAGTATTTAAATAGCAGAAAATAAAATAAAATAATAATAATAAAATGCACCAAAAATCAGGATACGTAACTGTGCACGTATACTGAGGATGGGGTGTTACAATCTATCCACCTTACAAAAAATTTCGTCCTCGAAATTTCAGGAAGGGGAAGATGACGGTAAAGAAGAATAGAAGAAAGGGTTTTACCAACTAAGTTGAAAATAGTTGAGGGTAACGCTCACGAATAATGTCCTCCCCGTTCCCCATGTGGCTTCTCCTGGCACATGCCTATTCCAGGAAACCAATACTAATGGTATTGCCTTATTCTTCAATGTTTTGATACTTTTGTCCATGATGGCCATCGGTTGCTCTTTATAAGACAGATCTGACTGTAGTTCCAGTTCGGAGTGATCTAGAATGTGACTCTCATCCTTGACATACCTCCTCAACTATGATACATGGAATACATTGTGTACTCCTTCTAAAGATGGAGGTAATGCCAATCGGTAAGACACATCTCCCACACGATCTAAAATTTCGAATGGGCCGATGTATCTCGGACTAAGTTTTCCACGAGTACCGAACCGGATTACCCCTTTGGTGGGTGATATCTTTAAAAATACATGCTCACTCGTTCTGAATTCCAATGGCCTTCTGTTTGTGTCTGCCCAACTCTTTTGTCGGCTCTGTGCTGCCCGGAGGTGATCTCTGATAACTCGGACTTTGTCTGTTGTCTGAACTAGAATGTCTGGTCCCATAAGTCTTCTTTCGCCGACTTCGTCCCAACATATCGGTGACCTGCATTTCCTTCCTGCCATACAATGCCTCAAATGGGGCCTTTTGATACTAGCCTGATAGCTGTTATTATAAGAGAATTCTACCAAATGAAGATAGTCTTCCCATGACCCTCTAAATTCTATCATGCAGGCTCGTAACATGTCTTCAAGGATCTGGATAGTCCGTTCAGATTGTCCGTCTGTCTGGGGGTGATATAAGTACTGAATTTCAGACGAGTTCCTAAATTTTCTTGGAGACTTTCCCAGAAATGTGATCGGAATCTCGTGTCTCTATCTGACACGATACAACTGGAACTCCATGTAGACGAACAATTTCTTTCATATATTTTTCTGCAAGAACTTCTGTTGACTGACCTACTCTGAAGGGTAGGAAGTGAGCTGCTTTTGTGAGGCGGTCAATGATTACCCATACTGCATTATTACCCTTAGGACTGCGAGGTAGTGCTGTGACAAAATCCATGGTGATATGTTCCCACTTCCACTCAGGTATTGGCAAGGGCTGAAGAAGTCCAGCTGTTCTCTGGTGTTCTATCTTTACCTGCTGGCAAACTAAGCACTTGGCCACATGCTGGGCTATCTCCCTTTTCATGGCATTCCACCAGAACTTCTGTTTCAAGTCTTGATATATTTTATTTCCTCCCGGGTGTATGGAATAGGCCGAACTATGTGCCTCTGCCAAAATTTTCTGTCGAACTTCTCCTTGGGGACACAAATTCTGTTACCAAAATATAATGTGTTGTCTGAATGAATACGGAGGTCAGTTCTCAATCCAGCTTCTACTTGAGCCCTAAATTTCTGTAGTCTGGGGTCTCCCTTTTGGGCTTCCTTGATTTCACTCATCAGTGTTGGTTGAACCTGGAAGGTCATTAGTTGACCTGACTCATCAGCTCCTTGCAGTAGTATTAAGTCCAACTTTATGATTTCTCGAAGCAATTCTTTCTGTTGAGTAAGTTAATAACACTTTGTTCTCTGGTCTCCTGCTTAGTGCATCTGGGACCGTATTGTTCTTACCGGGATGGTACTGTAAGTCTATGTCATAGTCGGCCATCAATTCAAGCCACCGCCTTTGCCTCATGTTTAATTCTTTCTGTGTGAAGATATACTTAAGGCTCTTATGATCAGTATAGATCAATACTTTGTCTCCCAGAAGGTAGTGTCTCCAGATCTTCAATGCAAATATTACCGCCGCCAGTTCTAAGTCATGGGTTGGGTAATTTCTCTCATGTGGTTTCAATTGTCTTGATGCATAAGCTATGACATGACCATGCTGCATTAATACACATCCTAGGCCTTTTCTGGATGCATCACTATATATAACCATCCCTCCTGTTCCCGAGGGAGTCTTCAAGATTGGAGCTGAAGTTAGTCTTTCCTTCAATTATTCAAATGCTGCAGTACATTCCTCTAACCATTGATACCTTTCCCTTTTTCTGGTGAGCTTTGTTAATGGGGCTGCAATTTTGGAGAAGTCTTGGACAAATCTCTTGTAATATCCAGCCAATCCAAGAAAGCTTTTAATTTCTGTTACTGTCTTTGGGATTGGCCAATCTTTAACTGCCTGAATCTTATTAGGGTCAACTGAAATTCCTTCTTCTGAAACTACGTGACCCAAGAAAGCTATACGGTCTAACCAGAACTCACACTTGCTTTCCTTTGCATAAAGTTTGTTCCTACCGGAGAATCTGTAGCACTATTCTCAAGTGTTCTGCATGCTCTCTGTCGTTCTTAGAATATCAAGATATCATCGATGAACACACGACAAACTGGTCCAAATATGACGAGAAAACTCGGTTCATTAAATCCATAAAGACAGCTGGGGCATTAGTTACTCCGAAGGGCATGACTAGAAATTCGTAATGACCATAGCGAGTTCGGAATGCTGTCTTCGGAATATCTTCTTTCTTCACTTTCAGTTGGTGATATCCTGATTGTAGATCCAACTTTGAAAACACCCGGCCCCCATGAAGCTGATCAAACAGATCATCAATTCTTGGTAAGGGGTACTTGTTCTTGATGGTAACCTTGTTTAATTCTCTGTAGTCTATACACAACCGCTTACCACCGTCCTTTTTGTTTGCTAAGAGCACTGGAGCTCCCCATGGTGAAGCACTTGGTCTAATCAATCCCTTGTCAGAATATTCTTGTAGCTGCTTCTTTAGAATTTCTAACTCAGTGGGTGCCATTCTGTATGGAGCTTTGGATATCGGAACTGTGCCCGGAATGATATCAATGGAGAACTCAATCACCCTATCGGGTGGAAGTCCTGAGATCTCCTTAAATACTTCTGGAAACTCATTCCAAATTGGTACTCTCTTCTTCTGGATCTCACCAGCAGTCATCTGTGCTTTTTCCTTGGTAGGTTTGTGTTCTCCTTCAAATTGGAACTCAGGCTGAAGCGGCATCTTGAAATGACTTTCTTGTTTCGACAATCAATGACTGCATGGTATTTACTGAGCCAGGTCATACCTAAGATTATGTCGTACCCTTTGGTATCTAGTACGAGCATATCCACTGTTAATGTCCTGTCACACAGTTCCACCGGACAATCTACACAAACTCTATTAGAGATGACTACTCCGTTGCCGGTACTTATATCCCACTGGTGGTCTAAATATTCAACAGGTATAGAGTTCAAAGCAATGAAGCTATCTGATATGTAGCAATGAGAAGCGCCAGAATCAAAGAGGGCTAAGACAGGTTTAGAGTGCACCATGATCTTACCTGTTACCACTTCTCCAGAAGTTTGGGCCTCTTCCGCTGTCAAGTTGTAGGCCCGTCCTCTTCCACGACCTGCAGTTGTTCTCCCTCCCCTTGGGGCTGGGCGAAAAGCCTGTTTTGTAGAGGGAGAGGGGTTCTTCCAACCATCGGTCCTGGGTTCCTCTGTCCAATAGGTGCAGGAAGTGCCGGTAGGGTCCTGTTCATCGTCCCAGTTCTCTTAAGGGGACAGCCTTCTATTGTGTGATCACCAGATCCACATGCCAGGCACAACCCATTAGCCCTGCGACAGTCCTTTTGCAAGTGACCTGGCCTCTGGCAATAATTACAAACAGGAACTATTTGAGTTGTCTGAGGAGGGGCTGGTCGATATGGTCTTCTAACCATTGGGGCCCTTACAGCTCTGACGGGACCTCCTCTGCCCAGTTGTTGGAATGGCCTTTTCATGGCTTGTTTCCTCATCTGATCAAGATTCTTTTTCTCCAATCCTCGCTCTACTTCCCGAGCTACAGTGAGGACCTGGGAATATGTTTTCAGCTGCTGGGGAATCAAAAGGACTTGAATATCCATTCGTAAGCCCTGCTGAAATCTGCTTGCCCGTTTCTCCTCGTCAGCTATCATATACGGAGCGAAACGACTCAGCCTTAAGAACTCAGCAGCATATTCGTCAACAGACCGGTTCCATTGTTGAAGTCGGATGAATTGTTCTTCCATCTCCTTCTGAGCTGTGGTAGGGAAGAATCTATCATAAAAGCTCTTAGAGAACTGGTCCCAAGTGATGGGTCTGTCCAGTCTCGCTTCTTCAGCTAACCACCAGTTTCTAGCCACGTCCTTTAATTGGATCTTGGCGACTTCCACCTTATCTTCTTCTGGGATCCGGGCTGCCTTCAAGAGATCTGTTGTGTCAATTAGCCACTGCTCGGCATCTAGCGGTCTTTCTTCCCCCGTAAATATTGCCGGCTGCAACCGCCTGAAGTCTGACACGTTGCCTGGCCTCCGTTCTTGAGGAGCTGCTATCAATCCTTGCCGGAGGAGTTCGGTCTGCCTTTGTTGATTCTCCACCATATTCTGGATAACCCTCAGAATATTAGCATTCTCTCCCATGGGTCCATTTGATGCTTGTCCGGAGTTGTTACGACCCGTCCTTCTATCCATACTTATGTTGGTAAAAAGGAGACTGGAAACTGGAAAGATGGAAGGATTTTAGGACACAAAGAAAGGAATCAAGAAGGACTAGATAACGTTGTACATTGTAGTTGGCAATGGCAAATTCCATTTGCTGCTTGATTGTACTATAGGTGTGAGAGCCTAGGCTCTGATACCAACCTGTAACGCCCCGATCCCACGGGTACGGGGACGTCACTGCGACGTACATACGCAGGTCAGAAGTACCCTCACGTATATACGCTAAGCATCAGTACAAGCAAGAATCAGAGTACGACAAACGTAGCGTCCATTCATATGCCAACATAAGAAATACAAAGTACAAGGTTATCACAGGATGTGACATACTATTACATATCACATGCATCATATATCACAGCCAAGCACAAAAGTACGATTTACAATATGATTACAAGATGCTCATGAGCTGAAGGAAGGTCCTGCGAGCTAAAAAGGAAAGTCTGGCACAACAGGAACCGAGACTAGTCAGCTTGCTCGGAAAGGAAAGCTTGATCTTCCACAGAAGGCTCCACCTCAATCCAAGGTCCAGAACCTGAACATACAAATTCAAGGGAGTCAGGACCTCCCAAACAAGTGATCAGGGTACAGCCGAGCGGCATAAGAATAAGAGTATGAGAGTTGGTACAATATCATGAATAATCAGCCAGCAAGTAAAGGAAGCACAACATGTTATAAACAAAAGGGTATTGTATAAGCTTAAGTTACGGCCTCATGAGACTAGTACCTCGAGGGAGTAATCCAAACAAGGAAACCCTCATCTATATACCTTCATCTCACGTCACCGTAATCCAAGCGCATACAACATCCACAGTTAGCGTCTTTTATTATTATTATTACTCGTCTTACCCTGATATCTAGCTATGTGAACTAGCGTCCCAGCACACATAGATCCATATCCAAGTAAAGCAAGATTGTTATTGGAAACCAGCGGGGTATCAACGAACTATGTTTACAGTGGGTCCCGTGCATACCCGGGACCACGGCCCAGGATTGTTCCGTTGCTTGGTGGACGGAACCTGCCGCAAGGCGATCAGGAGGGTCTTATAGGATGCCCTTATCAAGATGGTACCAAGAAGGAGGGAGCCAGCACTCCCCTCGGTCGCCTGGAGGCCCACAGGTCAGACCGGAAATTTAGTTGCACAACATACCTAATACCACTGTAAACATGAACATGTATTGATAGCCGCATATTTCCCCCGACCCGATGCAAGTTGTCTTATTTTATGAATTCTTTAGATAATTATCAGGCTTCGGGAATGAACAGGAGCAAGTCAGGAATATTGTAAAAACAGGAGTATCAGGAGTACAATTTGTACTATCATGTAAATCAAACTGGCAAATCATAAAGTCCGGTTATCATTCCCGTTATCGTGATAATTATGAGAGTCATGCGTGTCATGCCTGGTGTCAAGAGATAGCATGACAAAGGGTGATATTTGTCAAGTAACATGCCATGAATAACAATATAATACATGTCTCGAGTATAAGGTTCATTTCCAAGAAAGTAATTAACCACAGCAAATAGCCAAAATTAGTCGACTAGGGGAAAGCAATTAGTCGACTTATAGAGGAGTTAGTCGACTATAGAGAAGGGAAAGTTGACTAATGGGCTGCGTTTTCAAAGAGTTGCGTTTTCAGGAGAAAAGTTAGTCGACTACAAGAAGGGTTAGTCGACTAATAGGCTGCGTTTCACAAGACTGCATTTCATAAGGCCGCGTCTCACAAGTCCGCGTCTTGTCACAAGTCCGCGTCTTGTCACAAGTCCGCGTCTCACAAGTTCGCGTCTTCAGAAAGAAAGTTAGTCGACTAGGGCAATGAGTTAGTCGACTAATAGGGTCGCGTCTTCAGAAGAAAAGCTGCGCTTCAAGGGAGTTAGTCGACTATAACAAAAAGATAGTCGACTAATAAAGGGTTCTAGTCGACTAAAGACTGGGTCAAGTCGACTAACAGAGTCAAACAGAGAGCAGAATTTTCCTTTAAGTGTTGTGTTCGTTGATATGAAAATACAAGTGATTGTTCATGTCTTGGCGAGTAGAATTACTCGCCTAAAACTGATCCTGCGATGCGTCCGACGCAGAGAAGCTCGGCCCCAATCCAAGAGGAGTGGCCGTCCTCACAAGTGAAGGAAAGAGGTTGTGGTAGTTTGGAGAAGATGGAGGTGCAAGTCTAGTTCACCACGCCAAATCGGGATTTTGCAAACGTTGTTGCGGGGACGAATGTATAGTCCGTCGGAAAGAGGTTGACGAGGAGGTGAAGGTGGTATGCTTGGTGGAGGCTACGGTGGTGCAGGTGGTGGTGGAGATGGTGGTGAAGCTTTTTGGTGAAGATGGGTTCTTGGATGTTCTTTGGTGAAAGAGATTGAAGAAGATGGTGTATTTGTTAGAAATGGAGGAAGAGATGGAGGAGAATGAGGTGGAGGAATTAGTGGTGGAAAAATGGAGATGATGGGTGGTGGTGCTGGCCGGCCAAGGGAGCTTGGTGGTTGAGTTGCTGTTGGAGCTTGCTGGAAACAAAGGAGATGAAGGAAAATGAAAGAGAGAGAAGATGGGGGTGATATATATATGAAGAGGAAAATAATATAATATGTGCCATCTTCACTTTCCTTCCAAAGAATGCTGCGTTCTCAAAGCTGCGTCTAGGCAAAAGGAGCCAAACGCGGGATTCACGACTGCGTCCAGTAGAAAACGCAAAGGTGCGTTTCAAAGAAAAGACAAAAGGACATGGGTAGTTGGACTTGAGTTGATTTAGCCCATAAGCATTAAATGCAACGTGGAGGGGGATGGAGAGGATCACTGCATTTAATGATGAACTCAAATTGGTCAACTCGCGTCTGAGGAAGGAGAGAGAAAATGGGAAAAAGAGAAAAATGGAATATATGGATAAATTCCCGGTATCTGGGAAAATACCGAAAACTCCAGAAATGTCCAAAAAATTGAAGTGTCTCGGGAAGCTTTCCAAAAATTTACAAAAATAATAAATATTACATAAAGATTTTTGGTGAAATTGGTTTTCAGAAATTCATCTCCATTTTCAAAATAAAAATCCTGAAATCCATGGTAAACGGTGTCTACACCGGGTAGGCTGGATTTTTGATAAAATCTGAAAAATCCCAGAAAATCATGAAAAATCTAGAATATTAAAAAATAATATTTGAAACTAAAATTAGTCAAATCTGAATACCAAACAGATCAAATCATGCAGTACTGCTATATGAGTAAGTATTTAAATAGCAGAAAATAAAATAAAATAATAATAATAAAATGCACCAAAAATCAGGATACGTAACTGTGCACGTATACTGAGGATGGGGTGTTACATATATACATTTACATCCTGGCTTATCACTTGTGTTCTATTCCACCAGTCTCATGTTCTGATCATATTATACAATGCATGTTCCCTGCCTGATATCATTTACTATCTCTCTACCTGCTCCAGTATGCCTATGCGCATGACACGATTTTCAATGCATGTTTATGATACAAATTTATCGATACACGTGTGCTTGTCCCTGCATGCCACTTGACATTCACCACACCACTCATTGGGGTGTTTTCTGACCCCCCTGGATCCTCATGTCCAGAACCCAGAGCTTGGAGCTTGTGGATTCTCTCAGCTGCTGATCCGAGATGCACAGTAGTAGCGTGGATCATCGGCCGACCGTCTGAGCCCTATCCTTCCAGGCCCCTTGTTCGGCTCTCGAATTTTCCCTTTGTGACTCATGAGCGCCTTTGTACAGTTCATGATTGTATATCACATTGTATTCTCACATTTGTGCCTATCGGTGACGTAATATTCTTATAATATTGTGTCACATCCTGTGACAACTTTCTAATTATATTCATATGTTGGAATGTATAATGCACCACGTGATTCTGTACTCTAATTCTTGCCTATACTGATGCTTAACATATATATATTTGTGTGTGTGTGTGGGTATTTTTTACCTATGTATATATGTCGCAGTAATTTCTCTGTACCCTCGGGATCGGGGCGCCACAGGTCTAGATGTCATGATATCCTTAATTGCTTTGAAAAAGGACTTGGTTTGTTTCCTCAGTTGGCACGCATCACAAATGTGGTCCTTTTCAAACTTCAAGCAAGGAATACCCTTCACCAATTCCTTAGAGTTAATTCTAGATAGATGGTCAAACGAACATGGCCTAGTCACCTTTGCCATACGCAAGAATCTTCATTAAAAGCAATTAAACAAGTAGAATTGCAATGTAATTTAACATATCAATCATATAAACATTGTTTTCACGAAAACAAGAAAGAATACAAATATTTGTTTTCTTTTCTAAAATATCACAAGTGAAATCATCAAAAATAACTTTAAAACCTTTATCACAAAGTTGGCTAATGCTCATGAGATTATGCTTGAGACCTTCAACCAAAATAATATTTTCTATTAAAGGAGATGAGCCAATTTTGATATTACCTATACCAATGATTTTGCCCTTTGAATCATCTCTGAAGGTGACGGTGCCACCTTCATGATTCCTTGATAGGGTTGCAAAGTTATTGATATCTCAAGTCATGTGCCTTGAGCAACCGCTATCAAGGTACCACTGCTCCTTATGTCTTGGAGCCATGGTGCGTACCTATATCAAGTAAAAAAGCTGTTGATTTTGGTACCCATATTTTCTAAGGTCCTATAGTGTTAGCTCTACAAACCCAAACATGATCATTTGAAACATTAATGCGATCAAAGCAAAACTTAGCTAATTGACCCTTCCAGCCATAATAGGTGCAAGTATAAACTCTACCATACATAAATGTATGATGTGTATGTGCATGTTGTGCTTGATGAGTGTGGGCATGTGTAGCATGATGAGTGTGAGCATGCGTAGCATGAGAAACATGAACATGTTTCCTTGGAGTGCATCTCTTAGGAAACATGGCCTCTAATCTAACCTTATCAAACTCACATTTTTTCAAAACATTTTTCAAAGTGCTAATTTTGATTTTTAAAGTAGAAATCTCTTTTAATCAAAGAAAATTTTGCTTTACAAGAAACTTTGTATGCATCAAAATCCTTTTATGTAGAAATAAGTGTGGAAGACAAAATCTCTTCTTTTGAAAGGATAATAACTTAATTTTGAAGAAATTCATATTTTTCATTTTTAAATATTATTTCTTGAAAAAATCATAGTTATGAGAAAGTTCTTCAAAAGCTTCACCCAATTCATCCTTGATCAATTCACAATCATTTAGGAATGGTTCAGATGTTACCTTGAGTATGTTGTCATTAGCCATGAAACACACATTAGCTGTGTCTACCTCTTCTTCGGATTCACTCTCCGAATCCCATGTTGCTTTGAGAGCCTTCTTCTTGTAGGGCTTCTTTGAGGTAGATGGCTTGCTTTTGGTTTTCGGGCATTCTGCAATAATGTGTTCCCGCTTCTGGCAATTGAAGCAAATAATCTTTTTCTCCACCTTTCCTTGCCAACGTCTTCTATTATTCAATTTGGTTTTATTTTACATCATCCTCACATTCTTCACAAGGAGGGAGAGGTCTTCATCATCTTCAACGGAGATGGTGGGAGTGGACTTGAAGGCAATCATCTTTTTCTTTTGAGGCGCCATTTCTTCTCTAGCCTTCCTTTCCATCCATGAGACTTAAGGTTGCCGATAAGACCTATAAGCTCCATTTCTTCCTTGTCATTAAGCTCTTTTAATGTTGTAATTTTGACTTTCTATGATGGTGGTAGAGCACGAATGGCCTTCCTTATCTTTTGGTCATTATCAATAGCTTCACCTAGAGAAGAAAGAACATTGGTGTTTTAGTAAACCTTGTAACCATGTCATCAATAGAATCATTTTCATGTATGGCAAAATTCTCACATTGGAAACGCAAGAGATCAATCTTAGCTTTCTTGAGTTGTGATGTCCCCTCGTGTGTGACAACTAAGTGTGACCAAATCTCATAGGCGGATTTGCAATGAATGATCCTAGCTATATCATCATCATTCAAGGCTTGAAACAATGGATAGTGTGCTTTTGCATTTGCATCAAATTCCTTGGTGGCAATATCGGACATGTGCCATCATCACCAACGGTTACACTAAATGGTTTGGTCACTGCCTTTGCAACCCAGCTTCCTAGGGATTGCAAGAAAATGGTCATCTTAACCTTCTATATGGAAAAATTAAGGCCATCAAATGTTGATGGAGTCTTAATTTCTTTGGCCATATTAACTAGTGTGGATAGCAAATGAAAATGCAAATGAAGTGATTAGCATTAAAGATCTCTCTAAGGTCGTTAAACTAAATTCTAGAGATCAAGTCTCTGATACTAATTGAAATACACCTAGAGGGGGTGAATAGGTGTAATGCTAATCAAATGCAGAATAACAACAATCTATGATAAATGATGCAAACCGGTCACTCAAAATAAAAAGTAAAGCCGAATGTCCCCTTAAAAGGCTCTAGAACTTCTCTTCTAATATTCCTCTAGATTATGAGTCGAGATGCTCAATTGCCTTCTTGTTAAGATGAGTAAAAACCAATAAATGAGAATGATGAAGGTAATGTAATGATGATTGTAATGCAAGTAATAAATAGAATGTGCAAGTGAAGCAACAACACAAGTGTAAACAATGTGAAGAGATAGAGATCAAGAGCAAGCAATCACAAACACAAAGAATTTGTTTCGAGGTTCGAGCCACCGCTTTACGTCTCTGTCTTCACCACTATGAAGGATTTCACTATCCACAATAGGATCTTCCACAAAGTGACCTTACAACAAGAAATTACAATGGTCTACACAAAGATCGGATTACACAACACCATCACTCAATTCTCTACACAGGAGGTAGCACAAAGCCAATGAGGTTTACAAAGCTCTTAGTAACCACTAGATTAGAAACACTCTTTTCTTTTTAGCTTCCTATACAGTAGATATAACTTGAAGCTCAAGGAGTTTGTGAGAGTAAAATTCAGTTGAAAAGAATTTATGAACTGAAAAACCAATTGAAATAGCTTTGGAAATGATAGCACTTGCTTGATTTTCAATGTATTTCTCAAAAAACTAATTTCCTAAATTCAATCCCAATGACCCATATATATAGGTAATAGATAAACACTATTAGTTTAGCTTACCAGGTCAATTGGGGTGTGATTTGACCTAAAGAAAGCAAAAATTCCTGTTGGAAAAGTCAAAAGAAAAGACAGATTTGAAAACTAGCCGTTTTAGGCTTTTGATAGAACTTCGATCGACTGGCCAGTCGACTAACAGTTCACTTCTGAATAGCCGTTAGGCTCAATCTACCGGCTCTGTAAAAAAAAATATTGCATATAGTGGTCAGTCGATCGCTCGGTCGACCAGCCCCCAACAGAAACTGGGGTTGAGCCAGTCAGTCGATCTGTCAGTCGACCGCTGGGGTTAGCGGTCGACCAGTTAGTCGACCGACAAACGTGCACGGCAAGCATAACCCCAGCCAGAGGATCGGTCATCTGCTCGTTCGACCGACTTGGCCTATAATAGGCTACGGTCGACCGATCGGTCACCGACCTAGGCCAAAAGTCATTTTTCTGACTGATTTTAAATAGCAAACTATTTTTTAAATATTTTGTATTAGTTTTAAAGAGAAATAGTAATGTATAGGAAATGAAATACATGTTCTAAACAGGATATAACATTTTAGAAAAACTAGAAATGTGTATCAAGTACCTAACATGCAAAACACCAATACGAGAAAACTTGCATTTTGAAAACGTGTATTTTGCGTGTGACTTCTTGAAAATCAAATCTATGTTCTACACTTTATACATATTGTTTTATTACAAGGCTCAATACGACTACAAGAGTCTTCAAGTGGGCTTCTCCAATAGCGACATCGAGTGCTTTAAGCTCCAATCCCATACTTGTTTACCCTTGAGTCTTCAACACCTTTTTTATAGGAAGAAACACATTAAATTCTCTTGAACCATGAAATAAACTTAAACACTTGAACTTGATTAGTACTAAATAACCACATATGCTTTGTTATCATCAAAACAAAAAACTTGTGATTGTAACCTTGGGCCAACATCTTCTATATTCTCGGCATCCCACTGAGCAGGTTGTCGACCATGACTACGACCATATACGACTTTAACGCCGTGAGTAGTTATCCTTTGGGCAAGATCCATCTCCGATGCCAAATTGGAGATTTGAAATCTGAAGTGATGTGTTACGTCATTGACGCTGGCACATCTTATAACCTCTTGCTCGGATGGCCTTGAATTCACGCTAACTAGATTGTGCCCTCCATACTCCACCAATGCTTCAAGTATGTGGATGACAAGGTAATAGTCAGAACTGTGTTCATTGAAACACAACCATTCAAAAGAGTGGATAACTACTTCACTGATTGTTTACTTTATAAAGAGAATAGTAAAGTGGCCAAAGAACCATTTCCAGATGACGTTGATAGTGGCAATAAAGCAGACTCAGAATCAGGAGATGATCCAGTGGTTTCTTTTGATGAAGAACTAATTATAGCATATTTTCATAATCCTGATTGGAATAATTCTACCAAAAATAATAGCGAATGGGTCCTTAATTAGAATGTGAATTTTGATTATTTTTTGTGTCTTGATAATGTAAATAGTCATGTTGACATGAGTCCTTTACACATGCCTCTGCTAATGTTGGTGCCATGCATGCAAGTAGAAGATAATGATAGATCTGTCATTGTAGTTCCATCTCTAAAGAAAGATCCCAATCATGTTTGGCAGATTCTGGCATCAGATTACCGCATCAAATGACACGAATGAAGACTTGGAGCCTCCATAATTCTTTCATTATGCACGGTCAACACACTGTTAATAAAGCAAATGGGATACGACTTACGTCGTGGTGAAGGCCTAAACTTTAGAAAGGGACGATATATTCCTCTACAACCTTTCTTGCTGAAAGGAAAGCCTGCCAACTATTACAATTAGACTTGTAGGGGTTTGGGATATGTTACCCCATCAACTCGATTTGATTGGGAATTTGAAGAGTCTCTTCCATCACATTCCTCAAACTCATCAGATTGGGAATCTGATATAAATGTGGGGGTTGTCTTCAAGAAGTTCTTCACCAACTTGAAATTAATTAGTCAGGTGGAGCAAGAAGAAGATATTGAGCCATTCGACACTGATCCATGGGCTCAACAACTTGATCTTCAATGGGAGAAGCATTTTGAGCAACACGAGCCTCCTACTGAAGATAAAGTAATCCAAGTCGATGTAGGTGATCAACACACCCGAAGCTCATCTCCATAAGCGAAAGCTTGTAGCTAATGGAGAAGCAAGATCTTATATCTTTTATACGAGAATATATAGATCTCTTTGCCTGGAGCTATGAAGACATGCCTGGTCTCGACCTTCAAGTGGCCATGCATCATCTTAATATCAAACCATAGGCTAAACTGGTTAAGTAGCAACAATAACGGTTTCGACCCAACATTATGGAGGCGATCGAAACTAAAGTTCACAAACTTATCGAGCGTGGCTTCATTTTAGAGGAGCAGCACCCAGACTGAGTCGCTATCATTATGCCATCCTTAAAAGAATGAAAAGATCAGAGCCTGTATTGACTTTCGCGATTTTAATATAACTTGTCCAAAAGATGATTTTTTGTTACTCATTACTGACGTCATGGTTGACAATACATGTAGTTTTGAAAGGATGTCATTTATGGATGGCTTCTCAGTGTACAACCAAATCAAAATTTACCCGAATAGCGAAAAGCATACGTCATTCTGAATACCATTAGGTGTGTTCTGCTACACAATAATGCTATTTGTCTTGAAGAATGCAGGCGCAACCTACCAACGTGCAATGAACACAATCTTCTGTGATCACCTACGGAAGACGGTAGAATGTTATGTCGATGATATCGCGATCAAAAGTCGTGATAAGAACCACCATCCCATGACCCAGGGATGATGTTCGATCTTATGCGGGCTTACCGGCTGAAGATGAACCTGACAAAGTCCTTCTTAGGAGTTTCACTTGACAAGTTCTCTGAATTTATCGTTACATCCAAAGTAATTCATCTTGACCCTGACAAGATTAAAGTAATACAAGCTATGCAGGCTCCGAGAAACCTCAAAGAACTCAAAGGCCTACAAGGCACGATTGCCTACATTCGAAGATTCATTGTAAATCTGTGGGGTCATTATCAACCTTTACGCGGTTAATGAAGAAGGGCATCTTTTTCGTCCGGGATGATGCTTGCCAGAAGGCTTTCGAGGATATCAAAAGAATACCTCACTAAATCTCTGGTCCTGACATCTCCTATTTCAGGAAAACCATTCTTACTCTATGTAAGAGCCATGGACTATTGTAAGAGCCATGGACCATTCTTTAAGTGCCCTGCTCGCACAGAAGAATGATGAAGGTACCGAGTAAGTCATCTATTACCTCAGTAGAACCTTGATTGGGGTTGAAAGTCGCTACAACCCAGTGTGGAGGAATGTCTCGCTCTTGTCTTCGCCATCCACAAACACGACATTACTTGATCGGGCAGACCATTCATGTCATTTCAAGAGTCAATTTTTTGTGGATTCTCATGACAAAGCTAGGTTCTTTGAACTCCAGATTAGCTAATTGGACCATACTGCTATCCCAATATGACATGACTTTTGTAACCCAGAAGGCAATCAAAGGTCAGCTCTCGCAATTTCTTAGCAGCTCATCCAGTTTTGAAGGCTCAAAGCTACATGAAGTATCCCGGATAAGGTCATCGAAGACCACATGACTTCATGCGATGATGTATGGCAAATATTATTTAATAAGGCATCAAAAACATGCCCTATGGGCAAAATTATCACCGGAGTGGGGTAGTATTTGTTTCTTCAAAACAACCACGTCCTCCCTCGTGCCTTCTCATTAACGGAACCCTGTTCCAATAATGTAGCTGAATACAATGCCCTACTAATTGCATCTCAATTTTGCATTATTATTATTACATTTGCACATTTGTCTTTGATTATTCATTATTTAACTTTACTATTTAACCCTCTCTTTGATTATGGTGTGTAGTTATTAAAATGGGAAGATAAGGATAAAAGAAGCTTCTATTTTATCCCTAATTCTATCTAAATTTAGATTTCAATTTAAATCAAATTTAAATCAAGAGGAGGAAAGGATATATCATCTTCACAATTCAAATTCAAAATCAGAAGGTATATTTTAAGAAGATGGATGCAAAAAAGCTAATCCTAATAGGAGATAAGGAGGATAATTTAAATTAAATTTAGAGTTCAAAATCAATTCAGACTCGGATTCAGACTAGACACCGTTTAGTAATTTGATCATAATGTTCTCTACAGAAATTCAAATCCAATGATTCAAAATTTACTAAAAGAAGACTTAAAGGGCTATAATTATTATGTTGACTATTGTGTCCAATTCATCCGTTTGGTAAGTCATATTCAGCAATTAACATGCTAACTTGCTGCAAATCAGTTCAGAATTGAATTCCTCATATTGAATTGAGATTGAATTAAAAATTCTAATGTGTATCTCATTATGATTAGCTCTGAGGTCTATTAAAGAGTTAAAATCTCTCATAATCAAATATTTAAGAGATCACAAGTTAAGAGTTTCTTTAGCATTCTTTTTCTTTCAAATTTTTATAATTTCTAGGATTTTAGTTTGAGAGATTTGTAAATAGATGAGGAGCGATTGTAATTTGACGGTGACAACTTCAATAAAACAAGATTCTTTTGTTCTTCAATTTCATTGTTTTCTTTACTTGCTTTCTTTTATTCATGCAATTTTATTACTCCTATTCCATGCTTTGTCTTTATTTCACCATGAGTAACTAAATACACTTTCATGGTTTGCTAATCTCTCCACCACTACTTCTACGTCTATGTTTGCTTAAGCTGATTGAATCCTATGCATGCTTAAAACCCTAAAACTAGGTAATCTTCTTGATGACTTATGATGATAAAATAAACTTGATTATTGTTAATACTTGTTAATAGTTTTTCTTATTTTATGCTTAGATAGCTTTGATAGCTTAATGTTAGATCTAAATAATTTTTCTTAGCCTATGCTTAGAAAGCTTTGATAGTTTTAAGTTGAACTTTGGGTAGTTTGTTTCAATTAGGGTTAGCTTTTCATCTTATATATCTTGCTTGAAGTAGATTTTCTAGGAGCACTTATTGATTCAACATGATGTTTAATCTTAATAAGTTAGTAAGTTAGTGGTGGTAGATGATTAGTGGACTGTGATCTTTTCTCCTAATTATAACAAAAAATCAATCTTTTCCCTAAACAACTTCTTTATTCTAAGAACAATATTGTATCGAAATGCTTTCATCGCATCTCTCCCTATGAATCGACTTGTATAGCCATTGTTACTATGGTTAAATTGTAAGAGTTCAGAGTTAATCACACATTAGATAAACACTTTCCTTAAACTCTGTCTTTTTCTAAATCAAATTTTGGTATCGTTGCTGGGGAGGGAACGGAAAAGGTTGTTATTCTAACTAATTAACTTCTCTGTTTCTGTGCGCAGGAGTTTTGAACCGGAAAATTTTTGCAACAGTGCACTGAAAATTATCTCTAGAACTCACTTGCAAAGCATAGCCCAAGGCCTCTTAAATAAGCCGCGCAAACGCGGCACAGCTCTTTGGAGTTCAATACATATAAGTTTTCTACAATGCTGTTTAAAATTACAAAATTTATCTTCTGCAATTATTTATTTACCTGTTGATTATTCTGCATACTGCTAATAACTCAACATTAACAGATTGGTTGTTTAACTTAAAAAATGATTTAGACTCTTACATCTTAGGGCACATGTTTATTTTTGTTTTATTTACATTATTGTTGAAGAGTGCTGGGAAAAAGGAACGTTCGCATTACATTTATATTAGGAAGCACTTTTAGTTGATTTACAATTACTTTGAGTGAATTTTTATCTATCTACTTGCACACGTGCACCTAAAATGACTTAAGGACAAAACTCGTAAACAAGATAACGTCATTACCCTTCCTTGGCCCAAAACCACATTTATTGCACTCAAAACCCAATCCTAACCTAAAATTTGAATAGACGTTGGCCCTGGGACAACTCGGACTCTCTAGGAGATTCTCCTACGGAGAAAGTTGTTAAAATTTAACTCTTGCCAAATCAGTGACTAAGGTAGGAAGGTTGGTGGTTTGGCTTAATTAGGCTCGTAGCTTTTTGCGTGGATACCTCCCACCAATCTTTCCACCTACTTGGCCGATTAACTCGTAGTTGGATTCTGTAATATACCTCTCATAGATAATCTACAATTAGGAGTTATCTAGGTCTAAGTTTAACTTAGAATATGCTTGATTGTTTTTTTTGATTGACTGGGTTATCTTATTTTTATTAATTGTGCATGTCAGCATGGTTGAAAGACCCAGCTACATTTAAGCTAACTGGAAACATATCACCACCCAAACCCGATCCAAACATAGTAAAATAAATATCCCTGTAGGATAGGTTCTATCCTATGAGGACTTCTCTGCCATCTTGCATTCAGCTTCCCGAAGCCGATGGCGACACTTTTGAGCTAAAGCCACAATTCATTAGCACTCTCCCGAAGTATCATGGTCTAGAGTCTGAAGAAGCATACTTCTTCGTAAGAGAATTTGAAGAGGTGTGTCTCATAATGAGGATACCACAATTAGGAGATGATTCTATTAGGTTACTTTTTGTCCCTTCGCCCTCAAGGACCTAGCAAAAAAGTGGTTATACAGTTTGGCGGCTGAATCAATTATGTCATGGGATGATTTCGTCAAGGCCTTCTTGAAGAAATTCTACCCTATCCATAAGACTGCTCTTATCTGGAAAAATATAATGTATTGTAAGCAAGAAACATCTGAACTATTTTGAAAATACTTTGAACGCTTCAAAGATCTCCTTGCCCAATACCCCACATGGCCTAGAGAAGTGGCGGTTATGCCAAATTCTCTATGATGGTTTAGATTATCAAAATAAGACTTCATTATAAACCATGTGTCAAGCGAAATTTTTGAAAAGGATGAATATAAAGGGTGGGAAATATATGAAGATTTATTGGAGAAAACCATCCAATGGGAACTAACTCTCGATAAATCAAAGAATAGTAACCTCACCTCGTCAAAAGGAGGTATCCATTCAATAGAACACCATAGCAACATATGCTAAATTTGCTAGTGTTATGCGAAGACTAGATGCCTTAGAAACAAAGAAGTGAGTCCAAGTAAACCAAGTTAGCCCAACATAATCTAAATCTGCGGGCTGTACTTACTGTCAAGTTATAAACCATGTGTTCGAAGAGTGTCTTGTTTACCTTGATTATCAAATGTTTCCTAAACATATGAATGCAGCCTTCGCAAGGCACAACAATAATCCATATTCACAAACATACAATCCTGGTTAGAGAAATCACCTGAATTTCTCATGGGACTAAAACACCAATGATCAACCTAGGCCCAATTTCTCCAATAATTTCCACCATCTCATTATAAACAAAAATTTCCCAACTAAGTTCCACCACCTTCTTTCCAAAATCCACAAATGGATACAAAATTCTCCAATATGGAAAGAAAGATGGATACTTAAAACAAGACCCAAGAAACACTTATTCAAGGCATGACTAAGTTAGAGAATCAATTAAGTCAGCAAGCTAATCTAATTAGTGAAAGACACAAAGGGACTCTGCCTAGTCAACCATTGCCAAATCCTAGAAACTTTAGGCAAGCAAATGAGACTCAAAATCCAAATCAATGTAATTTTGTTCATACATTGATGTCGGGAAAATAAGTTGATAACCAAGTATCAACGCCATCGAGTCCAACACAAGCATCCACTTCTTCTAGTCCCACTCCACCCAACTCTGAACAAAAAGATAAGTTAGCCGAGCAGGTGCATAAGCCTATAGCCCCATTTCTGAATAGGCTTAGAAATAACAATAATGCACACATAGAGAAAATACTTGAGATGTTTAATCAAGTAAAGAATAATTTAACCCTTCTTGATGCAATACAACAAGTTCCTATTTATGTAAAATTTCTTAAGAACATGTACACCAAGAAGAGAAAGACTAATGTGACTAAGAAAGTTTTTTAACCACTAATATTAGTGAGCTATTGTCTAATCAGATCCATGTCAAGTACAACGATCCCGGTTTCCCTACCATTTCTTACACAATAGGTCAAGCTGAAATTAATTGAGCACTTCTTGATTTGGGAGCAAGTATCAATTTGCTTCCTTACTCAGTATACAAACAACTTGGGTTGGGCAAGCTTATCCCTACTCAAGTTATGATCAAGTTAGCTTACCGGTCAGTTAAAGTTCCAAGGGGAAAGTAACCGATGTGTTTATTTGGATTGGGAAATTCATCTACCCAGTCAATTTCATTGCTCTAGAAACCCAACAAGTTTCTAATGCTAGGTCTCAAAATCCCGTCATCTTAGAGAGTCCGTTCCTCATGACTACCAATGCAATTATAAATTGTAGGAACGGATCCATGAGATTGCCTTTGGAGACATGACTAAGAAAGTCAATGTCTTCAACCTAGGAGAACAACCTTGTGATGTGGACGATCAATCTTTTGAGGTAAATCTCATTGAGAACTTGACAAGTGCGCATAATGAGAAGATAGAACTAGAAGTCAAATGTGATGTCAAGTTGGAATCTGAGGACTTAAGACTTAATAAGATTGTCAATTCTACAATTGAGTGGGCATGAGCCCAAGTTCATTAGATCCAGAGCCAACGAGCTTGACTCCTCCATCTCTTGAGTTATTCCCTTCCTTAGAACTGAAAGCCTTGCCTGAGCATCTCAAGTACGCCTACCTAGGCAAAAAAGAGACTCTACCAGTCATTGTTACATCCCATCTGACTGACGGGTAAGAAGAAAATCTTATCACAGTCCTTAGGAAATATAGGGAAGTATAAGTTGGAAAATGACCGACATAAAGGGATTGAGTCCAGCTATAGTTCAATATAGAATCCATCTAAATGAAGAGGCAAAACTAAAAATGGACCCGCAGTGTTGCTTAACCCTTATTATGTAAGAGGTCGTGCGAGCTAAAATAGTAAAACTATTAGATAATTGTATAATTTATCCCATTTCTGATAGCCAATGGGTCAGCCCAATCTACGCGGTCTCTAAGAAATCCGGTTTTACCATGGTAGAGAATGAAAACCAAGAGTTAGTTCAAACACGACTCCCTACAAAGATTCGGGTTTGCATTGACGAACGAAAGTTAAATTCTGCAACTCGCAAAGACCATTTTCCTCTTTTATTTATCGATTAAATGCTTGAATGACTAGCCGACCATGAGTATTATTGTTTCTTAGATAGTTACGCGGGGTACAATCAAATCTTCATAGCTCCAGAGGACCAAGAGAAGATAATATTTAATTGTCCATTTAGGACTTTTGCTTATCATCGAATGCCTTTCGGTTTATGAAATGCCCCCGCGACACTTCAACATTATATGTTAAGCTTATTCTCTGACATGGTCAAAAAATCTTAGAGATTTTTATGGATGATTTCTCCATCTATGAAAACTCATTCAATCAATGTGTTTACCATCTTGAATTTTTCCTTAAACGATGTACTGAAAAGAATTTAACTTTAAATTGGGAAAAGTGCCACTTCATGGTGCAACGTGTGATTGTCCTCAGTCATGAAATTTCTAGGAAAGGAATTGAAGTGTCAAAGCGAAGTTCAATGATGTACTTCTTCGCTGCCTATCAAATTCAAAGGCACAGAAAGTACTTAAAGAAGCTCATGATAGCATATGTGATGCTCATCAGCCGGGTCTAAAGCTCAAAGACCGATTACAAAACGTGACTATTATTGGCCAATGATGATCATTAACATCGTGCAGTATGCAAAACGGTGTAGATCCAGTCAAATCCATGCGGATTTCATCTACGAACCCCCAGAGCTGCTCCATCCAACAGCCACTTCGTGGCCTTTTGAAGCTTGTGGAATCGATGTCATAGGACCCATCAGTCCTCCATCTGCTATAGGTCAGCGGTTCATCCTCGCAATAACCAATTCTTCTCAAAGTGGGCCGAAACTATACTGCTCGCTAAAGTTAAAACCAGCAATGTTATTTGATTCATCAAACACCATGTCATCCACCGATTTGGTGTCCCCTGGAGGATCATTCACGACCACAGTCCTCAATTTATGGGTTAATCATTCTCTCGATTCTGTGACAAGTATCGAATTCAGAATGTGGTCTCGATTGCATACAATCTCGCTACCAATGGGTTAGCAAAAGCATTCAACAAGATGATCATTAAACTCCTTAAAAGTTCATCTCTAGAAGCAAATGAAATTGTAACGAGAAGTTTAGCGAATGTCTTTGGGCCTATCGAATGACAGTCTGAACCCTTACAGGCAATACACCTTTTCCTATGGTTTATGGGTGTGAAACAGTTATAAGCTTAGAGATTCAAATATCATCACTTTGTATTGCTCTGGCAACCAAGATAACAGACAGAGATAACCATTGGCTACGTCTCCAAGAACTTGAAGTGCTGGATAAGAAAAGACTGCAAGCTCAACAACATATTGAGTTTTATATCAAGTTCGAATCTCAAAAGCTTCCAACAAAAAGGTCAAAGAGAGAGTTTTTAGAAAGGAGACTTAGTCTTAGCTGTTGGGTGATCTATGGTCATGACATACAAGACCAAAGGCAAGTTCCAACCAAAGTAGGAAGGGCCTTTGTTGTAGAGACAATCTACTGAAACGAAGCATATCGCCTTGCAAATCCAAACGACGACATGCTCATGACGCCGATCAACGACAAATTCCTGGAGAAATACTATCCATGATCATGTTTACACTATACCTCTAATCATCAAGTCATGTTCCTCTGACTATTTTATTCCTTAATGGAATCAATTCCCAAAGCGAAACTCTGTTTATTCCCACGAGGAATCAACCCTCAACACGAGTATAGTAGTCATCATCGACCGACGAACGCTCATCCAACTTATACAATAACCGATCAATAACCTTCATCAAGAGATGCCTCTTTTGATCTTTCAAAGTCGGTTGTATAGCAAAGGCAGAATCTTATTGAACAACAAGTTGATCCCCTCAGTAAAATGCTGAAGTGACATCGTCATCAAACTGCTATCTATGATTCTCTTCAGGAATAGCATAAAACGGTACACCTAATAGTGTAGGAGTAGCCAATAACTTTCTCGCTGGAGTCCTAATCGGCATATAAGAAGCCAGTGAAATTCCCTCGCGGAGCTTTCCTAACGAAGTTGAAGTTTCCTTCCAGTGGAATTTCCAACACAGGCAATATCCTCCTTCCAAAATGGGTTCTGTTTCAGTTTCCCCTCAGAGTTCCTATCATCATGATTACCTCTGACAAACTCCTCTGAAACTTTATTGATAACGCTCAATTCTCTATAATCCCTTATGGGATTTCTTCTCATTCCCTAGTGAGATCTTCAGTTAATTTCCTCAAAATTCCACAGGGAACGATAAACTCCTCACAGAGTCTGTACTTATTTCTTTAAATTTCCAGCAAGATTTTAAAAGTCATCTGCAGAGCGAGAATCCTGAGAGTACACCATGTTACTTAAAGTAATAAGAACAATCCAACACCTCTGACGACTAAGAATAGATGAAAAAGTTAGCTTTTAAGCCCAACGAAAAGTCCTCAACAACTCATCATGCTAAAGGTAATAGCATAGCTAGCCCAACTTAAACAGTAGTTGGTAAATGCATACCAAGTCTGTTGATAGCTGAGGATTGCTAAAAATTATAAGGGATTTGATCCCGCCTTTTCCACCAAAATTCCTTACCAATTCTCTTTCATGGAATTGCAGAACTACAAAAGTTGTATTCATTTTCTTAATGAGATGAATTACAGGTCGAACATGTCACGTTAACATTATACCTCTGACAGTAAAACTTCAACATCCCCAATGAATCAAACTTCACTTATCGTTCTTTTCAGTAGAATGATAGGTCTACTTATATTACTGTTATGTTCAATGTCACACCTCTAACAGTAAATAAATTATTGTCACATTAACATTATACCTCTAACAAACCTCCCTCAAACATTGGAAGGGATGCTATTTGTCCCTATCAGATTTTTCAAGAAGCATTAAACTCTTCATGAGAATCTACACTGTCCTTCGCAAGACACTCTTGCAGCTTGACATAGGCTATCCTTTCAACTCGCCAGCGAGTTTTCTAGTTGTCATGTTATTGAATACCTCTGACAACAACTCCTCATAGATTCTCCTCGCAATCTATAACAACCATTTTCAGTCTTTAATGGACTCTTTAGGTGTCATGTTAACATTACACCTCTGACAATTCCTTCAAAAATTCTCTAAGGAAGCATTAATTTCCCCACGGAATATATGATTAAATGATATCCTCTACTGGAATAACTCACTTTTGGCCGTCATGTGCAGTTCACCACCCTTGAATGGTCGAGTCCATTAGGGACTACTCCTTTTGTTGTTATGTCCAATTCGTCACCTCAGAACGGCAGGACTCTGAATCTGGTGATTTCTAGTCAGTTATATTCAGTTAATAATCTCTGAACTAATGGGTACCTAGATCTCTCCCCTTTTCAATCCCTGTTATGTCCGTAAAGCCTCTGATAGTGGATTCTCTTTTATGGTACTCAAACTGTTATGTCCAGTTTATTATCTCTGAACAGATGAGTCCATAACCCAGTTCTCTTTTCCCCGTCAAAGCTGAGAGCTCTTGTTGTCAAGATAATATGACCACTTCTGAATAGTGAATTGCGAGTCCATTGTCTCTTAGTTGGTCATGTCCATATTACCTCTGAATTAATGGTTGCCCAGATCCAATTCACATTTACAGTCTTCAGTGGGCTAGCTGTCAAATTAATACGACTATCTCTGACAGCAGATTCAGAATTTAGTGTGTCTTAGTCTATCATGTCTAGTTTATCACCTCTGAATAGACGGCTCCCTAAAATCAGGTTCACCTCTTGTTTTCTATTATGTACATTTTGTCACCTCCGAATAACAAATACTCTGAGTTTGGCAATTCTGAATCGGTTATGTCCAGTTCATCACCTCTGATTTGATGAATACCCAAATCTCATCCTTTCTTTTATCGTTATGTCTAGTATACCACATCTGAACGATAAAATTTCAAGTCTAGTGATTTCAAATCAGATATGTCCAGTTCATTACCTCTCAACTGATAGATTCCAGATTTTACCCCCATCCAGTAGGGACTCTCTTCACTGTCAAAACCAGTTTATCATTTATGAACAGTGAATCCTCTTTTTAGTGATTCCTAACCTATCATGTCCAGTTCATCACCTCTGAACACGCTGATTCCTAGATTTACACTCTTTTATCCCTAGTGGATTCTTTCACTTTGAACTAGATTTATTATGTTTTTCTACCTCTGAATAATTTCAATCACACTCCTAATTCCTTCGGGAATTTTACTTTACAAATTATCAACTTCTTGGTTAGTTTTAAGAACTTGCATGCTAAGCTTAACCTCGCATAAGCAAGCTATTTTAGCATCCCCTGAGGCTTGCTCCGCATGGAACTTCAACTAAGTCTAATTGACTATTCTGACCTTAGTAATGTCAAATTTTAGGTTGCAAATTCAATGTATTTCGAAATCTATACCACACTATTATGGATTTACAAAAACATTGAAGGGGTTTTGTTGACACTCTGAAAAAGATAAACTCCCAAATTGCTCTTCAACTAGTCTGAACAATGTCTAACTAATCGACACTTTCAAAACACAAGTCACAAACAAGCTGACGATCAGTTTCGGCTCATCTCCGAGGGACAAAGCAGCAACTTGGACTCTACTGATTTAGTGAAGGAGACAGTAGCCCAAGTCTAGCTTTTGAAAAGGCCTAGGCAGACTTATGAGGTTAAGTTTGTTCAACACTTAGCCTCGCATGAGCCCAATAGGCTATAGCTTCGCCTAAAGCTTTTTATTGCTCTGCTGAGAACTAACTTCTAGTTTCATTTGAATTTTTCATTGCTCCACCGAGAGCTAACTTCTAACTACGCCTGAAACTTTAGCCCCACACTAGGCTATTTTCGCATGAAGCTTTAGCCCCGCACTGGACGAGTTCTGCATGAAGCTTGAACCCCGCACTGGGCTAGCTCTACATGAAGCTTTAGCACCGCATTGGTTTAGCTTCGCATGAATCTTTAGCCTTGCACTGGGATAGCTCCACATGGAGCTTTTGATCATAATGATCATTTCAAATTCCAAAATAGGATTAGTGGGATAACCACCTACTATGTTAGTGGGGTTAATGCCCACTTTAAATGGGTGGTTACACCCCATTATATCCCCATTAAAGGAAGATAATTAAGGGATACTAACTCCCTAAGCTAGCAACTATTCACAGCCTAGCAGGCTAGCCTTGCCAGCGGCCGAGCTAGCCTCGCCAAAGGCTAATTTAGCCTCGACAATAGGCAAGTTAGCGCCGCCAAAGGCTATATAACCTCGCCTAATGGGCATAACAACTGTTAGCTAATTTTTAGGGGTCCACTAACCCTCATTGTGCTTATAAATAGCCCACTAGCAGGCTAGGCTCAGGGGCTTGGAGAGATTCAAGTCAAGGCTGAATGTTTTTTATTAGCTGGCTATTGAAAGCAAAGATTGCAAGAGATTTTACTCAGCTTCTAAGCTTTAAAGAGATTCATTTCTCTCATCCTTCAAAGATTAACTTCAAGGTGCCAATACCCTAGATCTTTCATTCTCATAGAACTTTTAAAACCAGGCGAAAAGGAAATTCCCAAGTAGTAGAGTTCGAAACTCGATCGCTCACATCATCAATGGAACAAAGTGGAGCGCACTGATCAGACTTTCATCGACACACTTTCCCAGAATCTTAGAATAAAGTCTAGCAATTTTCATTTTTTTGTTGTAATTTCTCTTCAATTTTTTGTAAGTTTTTCCATTCGAAATCAATGGAAAACACTCTTGTCAGAGTCGCTCTTTGAATCCTATGTAGCTTTCAAGACTTTCTTCTTGTATGGCTTCTTGGAGGTTGAGCGTTTGCTCTTTGTATTCAGGCAATCAGCAATGACGTATCTAGGCTTCCGGCAATTGTAGAAAACTATCTTCTTCTCCTCCTTCCCTTGCTATATTCTTCTATTTTAAAACTTGGCCTTGTTGTACATTTTTCTCACGTTCTTGACGAGAAGGGATAAATCTTCATCATCTTGAAGGCCATCTTTTTCTTCGTCGGAGATGGAGGGAGTAGATTTGAAGGCAAGAGTCTTCTTCTTTTGGGGTGCCTTCTCCTCTCTAGCTTTTCTTTCCATCTCATGGGTTTTTAAATTCCCAATGAGACTAGTAAGCTCCATCTCTTCTTTTCTGTTGAGCTTCTTCAATGTAGTTGACTTGACCTCTCAAGATGGTGGAAGAGCACAGATGACCTTCCTCACCTTTTGGTCATTGTCTATTGCATCACCTAAAGAAGTAAGAACATTAGTGGTAAACTTAGAAATCATGTCATCAATGGATTCATTCTTATTCATAAAAAATTCTCATATTGGGAACGCAAGAGATAAATCTTGGCTCTCTTGACTTGTGAAGTTCCCTCGTGCATGACTACTAAGTGTGATGATTGGTCACTAATGTTGCATATTTAATATCATATTTTCATACTTATTTTAGAATAAAACTTTGCATTGTCCTAATTAATTGCTTAATTTATTTGTAGGCCCATTCTTAAAGGAGATGAAGAGAAATGAGCCCAAAAGCCCACCAAAATTCTGAGTTAAATCAGAATAAATTCGTACTCAAGAAATCAGGACAAAATCAAGAGGTTGAAAACCGGTTGAGAAGAATCCTCTCAGAATCGATCGGTTAAAGCCAAGAATCCAAGGTCATTTCGTTAGAATCCGGGACTCAAACGAAGAAACCAACTCAAGATAAAAGCAGAGGGGAATACATGGGCGACCCACCAACAGGGTGTGGCCACCTGGCCACACCCTGGCCGCGGAAACGCGGCCCAAGCCGCGTTTCCACGGCATTGTTGGGGAGTTAGGGGGAGCGTTTGCTCCCCCGATCTCCCCGGGATCCCCCTCGTGTGGGTTATGCCTATAAAAGGGCAGTCTTTGCACGCAAAATGTGACGCCAATGCAGAGTTAGGATTTAGACTAGTTTTCCACTTCTTTAGTTTAGGTTTTTATTTTTCTTTTTCATGTAATTGTAATTTTCATTTATGTAAATAAGAGGAGATCAGACTTTCATCGAAGAACAAGAATGAAGCTGGAGCTATAGTGACAATGGTGTAAGGTTTTCTTTCTTTTCTTTGATTGTTATGAAATCAAATCTTTGTTCTTTCTTTGTATGTACTTCTTTTTAGTTTTCTTCGTCTTCTTCTTTTCTACTTTACTCTTCTTTTGGTACAAATTGTCTTCCAAGTGAGTCTAAAAGCATCGAAAGAGCCTTGCCTTTGCGAGTGCCACCGATAGCTCATGACGATGGAATTGTGAGTCTCTCTGTATCATTTCATACTTGAAGTAGTCTTGATGATGTAATGTGGAAGAGACCAAAAATCTAATCTTATGGGCTATGCGCTGAATGCCTCCACTTCAAGGTAAAATCGTCGCTAAGAACTCAAGGTAAGCTTTTGGTAAAAAGAAGGTAAGTACTTGTCTTTCTTTCTTTTCTTTTATTTCTTTAATGTAGATCACCACCTCTTCCAAATCGATTTCACTCTTCTTTCCCAAACTCATTTGTACATAGTCGCTTCTTTCATTTTCTGATTTTTTTCACTTTCTATTCTTCCACTTTCTTCTTAACTTTAACATAACTTTCTTTTTTCATTTTCTTAACTTAAAAACAGAGAAGAACTCTTGTTTTGTGTTCATAAGATTTCAATAAAGAACGTAAACGCTTCTATCGCAAAACCCTCCTTGTGGATCACGACCCGCATAGCCACTTGCTATAGCGGAAGAATTGAGCACTTGCACATTTTTATTAATAGTTCTGAAATTCCATATTTTATGTGTAGGTTGTACCTCAATCAAAATTTGGCGCCGTTGCCGGGGAGGGTAACGTTTTTATTGAAATCTGAATTTTTATTGAAAATTTTTTAGAACTAAACGAATTTTCTTCTCTGTTGCAGGTTATAGGGCAAGCAAAGCAGGAAATTAAGGTTGCAGTGACATACAAGTGGTCTTGGGCCTCTGCTGTAGAAAGCAGAGACCAAGGGCCCTCTGATTTGCCGCGTTTGCGCGGCCAAAGCCGTGGATCCGCGGCAAAAAAGAGTTGACTACTAATAGATTTTGTGCAGGGTTGCTTACTTTGCCAAAAACATAGCTTGCTGCATCTTTATTTCTTATATGCCATCACCATAAACCTGCTAATAAACAAACAGTAAAAAGTTTGTTGAAAAAGTTAAAAATTTGATTAGACGTTTGCATCTTAGGCACATGTCTTTTCAATTCCTTTATTTTACTGTTGAAGAGTGCTGGAGCAAGGTACGTATGCATTGCATTTAGCATAGGACTCACTTCTTGGTTGTTTTATATCGCTTTGAGTGAATCTTACATATCCTGTACACTTGCACTAATTGATTTTAAGGGCACCAACCCAATAACAAGATAAGGTGGGGATTTAATCACCCTTCCTTAGCCCAAAAATCAGAATCCAAGCACTCACTAACCCAAGCCTAACTTAAAATGAGTAGACGTTGGCCCTAGGGACATCTCGGACTCAATTAGGAGATTATCCTAAGGGGAAAGGTGTTGGAACTTGACTCTTGCCAAATCAGTGTCTAGGAAAGGGATTAAGGGCCGAAAGCCCGAAGGTTGGTGGTTATTTGATTAAGGAACGTCTTTTGACGGAAAACCTCCCACCAACCATGCCCTGACCTGGCTGATTAGCTTGTGGTCAAAATCTACATTAAACCTCCCGTGGACAGTCTAACCAGTTAGGAGTCGTCTAGGTCTAGGTCTACCCTAACTTAGTTTAGAATTTTTTTTCTCTTTTATTTGTTCGCTTATTTGTATTTTCTTTCTTTTTGTTTGTATTGTGTGATATGGCTTATAATAATAATTTTTCCAACTTCAATAATAATCCATATTAGACACCGAGTTCATTTTCGGATATTACCAACCCGGCATATCCTGACTTTAACCAACCTAGTGTGCCAGATTGGTCTTATTCGAATCAATATAACCCATGTCCCCCATCTAATAACTATAATGTCCATAATAATTTCAACTCTTCACCGAGTCAGTGGGGATTCACCTCCCCCGAGCATAATTATCAACCAACTTGTCCTCCTTCTCCACCTAGTCCACAATATTTTCAAGAATCATACTCAGTTCCACCCGTCCAAATAGGAAACCATCAATTTTGGAAATGAGTATGCGTGAGTCCAAACACAAATCCCAAAATCTGATGGACTCACAATTTCACTACCACTTCCAAGACAATTCTTCATCTTTTCATCAAAACAATGAACCTATCAACTATGAAAAGATGCTTGAAGCCATGACTCAGGCTCAAAACACTCGTAATCGTGACATAGATATGATGGTCGAATCTCTACATTCTCACCGTTGGACCAGTTCTGATGTCACTAGCCATTCTATTAGAGCCGAAGAGTCATGTAGTTTCAGAAATCAAGATTCCATTTCAGAACAACCATTTGAACTTGCCCAAACTCCAAATTTTGAAAAAGATATTGACAGTTTAGCAAGTTTTCCTTTTCCTGAAATAGAACTTGAAAATGAATATGATCCTGAACCCCAACTTAGTGATTCAATTCTACTTCCTGATTCGATTATGACTCCAGTATCTTCACCTGATTTCGATCTTTTCCCCGAGTCAACGTTGGATCCTATGCCTATTCATCATGAAATTGAATCCCCCATCTTTGAGGATCATATTGAACTTGACCAATTATACAATTTTGAAAATCCTATTGACAAATTGGCAAGTTCTCAATTTTTTGATATTGAACTCAATGAGATATGTGACCTAGATTCTCAAATCTGTGATCCAGTTCAACTTTCTGAATCAATATTGACTCCTGTTGTGTTACCAAACTTGAGTAATATTTTAGAGTCAGTTTTGATTCCTCCACCTATCATTCCTGAACTGGAATCACTCGTATTAGGTCACATTCCATTGTTGGAAAATACATGTGGACTTGAGTTTCAACTTCTTGACTTGGACCCTATTCCTGAACCAATTTCGACTCTTGAACCTTTACTTGACTTAAGTTACCTTCCTGAGTCGGTATTAGTTCCTGTACTTCCTGAGTCCAAGTCAATCATTCTATCATTTCATACTCCTTTCTGGGACGAGGTGGTTGACAAATTTGACTTCGAAATCAATTATGGAATATGGAAATTAGATGGGGTTAAATATTTAATAAAGATCCTTTATGGATACATCTTTTTATTGGGTTATATTAGAGAAATTTTCTGGTGGGTTCCTCCGAGACCCAAGAAAAGTTGATTGGGCCGCGTTTCGTGGACCAATCAGACCACCACCAGAACCACCACCTTAAGGTAACCATTTTCCTTCCCTTTCTTCTTTTTCATGCATCTATGCATTAATTCATACATTGAGGACAATGCATGAGATAGGTGTGGGGGAGGGTCTAACATAACTTTTCTTTTTCTTTAAAATAAAAAAAAATTAACATTTTTCTTTACTTTTAAAAACTTTTTGAAAATAGAAACAATATTTTGACTTATTTTTGTAAGAAATTAAGTTAATTTTAAGGAATAGGAAAATCCAAATTAGGATTTCTTATACTTTGTCAAAATAAGATTACTTGTTTGATTTTTAGAGTTAGGAAGATAATTTGTCAAAGTAATTTGGTCTTGATCTTTACCTTGATGAAATATGCACACTTCATACACTTACACACTTAGGATTCAAAAACAAAGATTCTTATGCCTTATATAAAAAAAAAAAAAACAAGTCTAATTATTGATTAGCTAGGTGCTTTGGCCTAAGCAAGCCTTAGTATTTATGCGAAAGATGACTAGATAAGTTATAAAATATATATATATATATATATATATATATATATATATATATACATATATATATATATATATATATATATACATACATATATATATATATACATACAAATCTAATTATTGACTAGCTAGGTGCTTGGCCTAAGCAAGCCTTAGTATTTATGCGAAAGATGATTAGATAAGTTTGAAAAGAAAAATCCTCTGATTAAGCTGGGTATTTGTGCCTAATAAAGCATAAGTATTCACGCCTAAAAGAGGTTCATATAATAAAATCCTTAGTTTTGTGGCCTTGTTTGCTCGAGTCCTTGGGGTGTTTTTCTCACCTGGTGCCCTAAGACCGTTTGGTTTGGGAGTCATCGATTAGAGGCTCGTTACATGGGCAGATTAGAAAGCCTAATAGAACTAAGGAATAATACCACCAAAAAAAAAGTATATATAAATAAATAAGGCATAAGAGTTAGAGTTAATGAACCCTTAGTCAAAATTTTCACATTCACAAGGTGCATATGACTTAGGGCAAAGTAATAGACTAGATGAGAAGTACAATTTGACTCCTTACTTTGATTGATAACAAATTTTTGAATAGAGATTAAGTTTAGGAATGAAAAATTCAGTTTTCCTATAACTTATAGATTGCTTAAATCTTACAATTATATTTCAAATATTTTTCTCTTTCAAAATGCTTTTCGAAAATACTAACTCTTTGTTTCTCTTTCTTTATGGATTTTGTGGGTGCAATCCGCTGAAAACCCTCACGAGACAAAACTCGTCCTCTAGGGGGAACCTAGAGGTTTAACGGCTTGTTGCACATGCTCAGTGCAATCGCGCGACCTGCGAAAGTGGTCAAATAATCCTTAGTATAGTTTGGTTGTTTTGCTCGAGGACGAGCAAAAGATAGATATGGGGGTGTGATTGGTCACTAATGTTACATATTTAATATCATATTTCCATACTTATTTTAGAATAAAACTTTGCATTGTCTAATTAATTGCTTAATTTATTTGCAGGCCCATTCTTAAAGGAGATGAAGAGAAATGAGCCCAAAAGCCCACCAAAATTCTGAGTTAAATCAAAATAAATTCGCACTCAAGAAATCTGGGCAAAATCAAGAGGTTGAAAACTGGTTGAGAAGAATCCTCTCAGAATCGATCGGTTAAAGCCAAGAATCCAAGGCCATTTCGTCAGAATCCAGGACTCAAACGAAGAAACCAACTCAAGATAAAAGCAGAGGGAAATACATGGGCGACCCACCAACAGGGTATGGCCACCTGGCCACACCCTGGCCGCGGAAACGCGGCCCAAGCCGCGTTTCCGCGGCATTGTTGGGGAGTTAGGGGGAGCATTTGCTCCCCCGATCTCCCCGGGATCCCCCTCGTGTTGGTTATGCCTATAAAAGGGCAGTCTTTGCACGCAAAATGTGACGCCAATGCAGAGTTAGGATTTAGACTAGTTTTCCGTTTCTTTAGTTTAGGTTTTTGTTTTTCTTTTTCATGTAATTGTAATTTTTATTTATGTAAATAAGAGGAGATCAGACTTTCATCGAAGAACAAGAATGAAGCTGGAGCTATAGTGACAATGGTGTAAGGTTTTCTTCTTTTCTTTGATTGTTATGAAATCAAATCTTTGTTCTTTCTTTGTATGTACTTCTTTTTAGTTTTCTTCGTCTTCTTCTTTTCTACTTTACTCTTCTTTTGATACAATTGTCTTCCAAGTGAGTCTAAAAGCATCGAAAGAGCCTTGCCTTTGCGAGTGCCACCGATAGCTCATGACGATGGAATTGTTGTTGGCCCAAGAGGTTACACTCTCCAATTGTTTTGTGTTTTGATGATGACAAACCAAACTAGTGCTATTTGGTACTAATCATTTGTTTAAGATGAGTTTCAGGTTTTGTACCATGTTTAGAGTCCATTCGCTTAGCTATTGCAAAAACTTCTAAGTTCCACAAAGCAAGGAAGGCAAATTGCACATCAAGGGAGGATCAAAGAAGAGAAGGCTCTAGCAAGGCATTGGATGGCTCAAAGACTTGAAGATAGCACTAGAAGTCTTCATGTAATTTGTTTTTCAGTTTATAGTATGTTAAAGAATAGTGGATAGGTTTGAAGCTCTATCACACCCGTTTTTGCGCACATGCTCTTTCCAAAATAATTTCTTATAAATTATACAAAAATATTTTGCATACAAGATTTTGCCTACAGATATATATTTGTGTTTTATACTAATCCCTGTTCAAAAGTATTTTTGTTAAAATCAAAATCCTCTTTAATTTCCTTTTTAATTTCGTTTCTGACCTGATCCGGTCGACCGGCAGTCTACCGACAGTCGACCGAGTCTATGTCAGGCTGGTCCGGTCGACCGGACCAGTCGACCGGAGTCCTGGCAGAATGCACGTATCCGTGTGCATGTCTGTCGGTCGACCGGAGCGGTCGACCGGATTTTTATTTTTGCTCACAGTTTGTATCAGTCGACCTGGTCGGTCGACCGATAGCCTGTAACGGTCAAATTTTATACTACCGGTCGACCGGCCCGGTCGACCGATCCGACCGTTTGAACAGTAACGGGCAGATTTTTAAGTGCTGTTTATTTTTTGTCTTTGTATTTAAAAATCCGTTTAAGGATATATTTTGATCTAATTACCTCCTAAACATCTGTAATTATGTTTTATCCCTAAACCCTAGCCCTCTCCTATAAATAGGGGTGTTTGGGGAGAGATTTGTTACTACAATTATTGCTAGAAAATTCAAAAGTTTAAGGCTTTCAAAAGAGACTTGTTTCTTGGTTTTTGTGCTGAATTTCTCACTGATTTTCTGAAGGGCTTTTGCAATTCTCTCTGATTTAATTCTCTTTTCTTCACTTACTACAAGAGCTTCATTCCTACTCAATATTCTCTAAGGACCTTTGTAAGGGAAGAGATATTTGAAAGAGAGAGTTTGTGGTCTTTTGACTACCAAGGAAATTAATTGTTCTTGAGATTGTAGGAGTTGGGTACTCCATTGTAATTGTTCTTTGTGATAGTGGAAGTAGCTAGAATCCTTCTGGGGAAGGCGGGGAGTAGAGCTGGGTGCTCGAACCTCGATAACATATCTTTGTGTTTGCGATTGGTTTACATTCTTGCAATTCTTACTCTACCTTGCTTGCCCTTATAATTGCTCATCATATTCATTGTCATACTTACTTGCTTGCATTCATCTGTGATTCTTGATTGTGACTGTTGTTGCTTTAATTTTTAATTTGCCCTTGATTAGCATTGTCACCTATTCACCCCCCCTCTAGGTGACTTTTCAATTGGTATCAGAGCTTGGACTCTAGGTTTGGCTTAACATCCATAGAGAGATCCTTAAAATATTGCTAATCAACATTTCCATTCATACATTCATACACTAGTAAACATGGCCGACAACATTAAACCCCACCTAAATTTGATGGACTCAACTTCCCTATTTGGAAGGTTAGGATGACTATCTTTTTGCAATCACTAGGTAGTTTAGTGGCTAAGTCTTTGACCAAACCCTATGTAGCACCCAATGAAGATGAGAGCACTTGGACCGACTTCAACTTTAGAGAATATGAGGCTAACTCAAAAGCCCAAAACTCCCTTTTAACCGCCTTGAATGAGGATGACCTTACACGAGTAATTCATTGCCAATCCGCCTATGAGATTTGGCAACACTTATTGGTCACACATGAAGGGACTTCACAAGTCAAGAGAGCTAAGATAGATCTGTTGAGGTCTCAATATGAATCATTTAAATGCTAGATGATGAATCCATTGATTGTATGATTACTCGTTTCACTAAAATTACAAATGGTCTTTCTTCATTAGGTGACGTCATCTCCAACGATCAAAAGGTGCGCAAAGTGATACGGGCTCTTCCTTCTTCATGGGAGATCAAGGCCACCACCTTAAAGGAATTAAATGACAAGGACGAGATGGACATCATTAGTCTCATTGGGAACCTAAAGACCCATGAGATGGAGAAGAAAGCAAGAGATGAGGCTACTACTTCAAAGAAGAAATCCATAGCCTTCAAGACTTCATCCACAAATGATGATGATGATTAAGACGAAGAAGAAGATGAGGAGCTAACTCTACTTGTGCGGAATGTCAAGAGGTTGTACCGAAAGAACAAGTTCAACTTCCGGAGAAGATTCGAAGGCAAAGAGGAGCGGAAGATCATTTGCTATAATTGCAGCAAACCCGGACATATCATGGCGGATTGTCCGGAGTTCAAGAAGAAGATGACTTCCTCCTTCAAGCCAAAGAAACCGGAGGAGAAGAAAGCCTACAAAGCAACATGGGATTCGGAAAGCGAGTCCGAAGAGGAGGTGGATCAAGCTAACATGTGTTTCATGGCAAACACACCTAAGGTAACCCCTCAATCCCATGATGATGAAGATGATGAACTAAGTAAGGAAGTTCTAGTACATGCATTTGTAGAACTTTCTGAAACTTATGATAATAAGAAACTTGAATGCTTAAAATTACAAAAAGAAGTTGCTTTTCTTAAAAATCAACTTGCCATCGTTTCTAAAGAAAAAGATGATGTTTCTTCAAATTTCATTTCCATGCAAAAAGAATTTTGTGCCTACAAGAGTTCTTGTAAGGCAAAATCTCCTATTATTGATGAAAAAGAAATTTCTTCTTTTAAATCCAAAATGAATGATTTCGAAAAAGTTTTAAATGATTGTGCTTTCAATACTAAGAAACTTGAGAACATGTTTTCTAAAAAGCACACTTCTCATGCTAGCACTTCACAAGCTAAGAATTCTCATGCTAACACTTCACAAGCTAAGAATTCTCATGCTAACACCTCTGATGCTCATGCTCACAAATCACACACCCATTATGCTTTTAAATATGGTAGAGTATATAGATGCACATATTGTGGTAAAAATGGACATTTAGCTAAGTTTTGCTATGATCAACTAAATAGAACAAATAATCTTGTTTGGGTCAATGACACTAACCCTAGAGGACCCAAGAAAATGTGGGTACCAAAATCAAGTCCTAAAATGTTTGATGTAGGTACACACCAAGGCTCCAAGACGTAGGGAGCGGTGGTACCTTGATAGTGGTTGTTCGAGACACATGACGTGGGATATCAACAACTTCACAACCCTATCAAGGTACATGGAAGGTGGCACCGTCACCTTCGGGGATGACTCCAAAGGAACTATCATCGGTATAGGTAACATTCAAATTGGTGCATCTCCTATTATTGAGAATGTTGTTTTAGTAGATGGTTTAAAACATAATTTGCTTAGAATTAGTCAACTTTGTGACCGTGGACTTAAAGTTGTTTTTGATGATTCCTCATGCAAGATTTTTGATGTTAAATCCGATGATTGTATTCTTACCGGTTTTCGTGATAATAATGTTTATATCATTGACATGCTTAATTTAGATTGTTCTACTAAATGCTTGAATGCTTTTGATGAAAATTCTTGGCTTTGGCATAGAAGATTAGGACATGCATCTTTTGACCATATTTCTAGAATTAATTCAAAGGAATTGGTGAAGGGTATTCCTTGCTTGAGTTTTGAGAAAGACCGCATTTGTGGTGCGTGCCAACTTGGGAAACAAACCAAGTCTTCCTTCAAACCAATCAAGGATATCATGTCAACTAGACCTCTAGAATTAATTCATATGGATTTATTTGGTCCAACTAAAACTAAAAGCTTAAATGGAGGTAGATTTGCATTTGTTTTAGTTGATGATTTCTCCCGTTTTACTTGGGTTTTCTTTTTGCAACATAAAGATCAAACCTTTTCTCATTTTAAGATTTTTCGAAAAAGAGTAGAAAAAGAAAAGGGTTTTCCGATTTTGAGAATAAGGAGTGATAGAGGTGGTGAGTTTATTAACCAACTCTTCATGACTTATTGTGATGAAAAGGGAATTAAGCATGAAACGTCTTGTCCTAGAACTCCACAACAAAATGGAGTTGTAGAAAGGAAAAATAGAACACTTCAAGAGATGGCTAGGACAATGATAAGTGAGTACGACCTCCCTCAATATTTATGGGCCGAGGCCGTAAACACCGCATGCTATATATCGAATCGTATTTATTTATGCAAAAATTCTTCAAAAACATCATTTGAAATGTATCATTCTAGAAAACCAAATGTTGCATATTTCAAAGTTTTTGGATGCAAGTGTTTTGTTTTAAATACTAAGGATAATTTTGGTAAATTTGATGCTAAGGCTTATGAGGCTGTCTTTGTTGGATATTCCTCTACTAGCAAAGCATATAGAGTTTTCATTAGATCTTCTCAAACCATTGAAGAATCCATGCATGTTAAATTTGAAGAATCTAATGTGATTGTTGAGAATGTTGTTGAGATTGAACCATTAGGTGAAGACATGGAGAGACTATCCTTAAAGGACTCACCCGCTCAAGAAGAAAAGCTAGACCCTATTGGTGAAGTTCAAGAGGATAAGGAGGAAAGCACTCAACCGCTTCCTAAAGCTTGGAGATACGCTACAAATCATCCTAAGGAGCTCATCTTGGGTGATGCATCTAAAGGAGTCACAACGCGCTCCAAACTCCATGACCTATGTGGTAACTTTGCTTTCATTTCTCATTTTGAACCCAAAGGCATTCTCGAAGCCGAGACGGACCCATATTGGTTGCTTCCCATGCAAGAGGAACTCAATCAATTTGAGCGCAACCAAGTTTGGCACCTTGTTCCTAAGCCCCACGATAGACCAATAATTGGTACTAAGTGGATCTTTAGAAACAAGATGGATGAGTCCGGAAATGTCATTAGGAATAAAGCTAGGTTAGTGGCCCAAGGTTACACTCAAGTTGAGGGAATTGACTTTGAGGAGACCTTTGCACCCGTAGCACGGCTTGAAGCCATACGGATGACACTAGCTTTTGCATGTTTTAAAAATTTTAAACTTTTTCAAATGGATGTGAAAAGTGCATTTTTGAATGGTTTTATTAATGAAGAAGTTTATGTTTCTCAACCTCCCGGTTTTATTGATCATGTTCATCCCGATTTTGTTTTTAAACTTGATAAAGCTTTGTATGGATTGAAACAAGCTCCAAGAGCTTGGTATGAAAGGCTTTCTAGTTTTCTCATTTCAAATGATTTTATTAAAGGCAAAGTAGACACAACTCTCTTTACTAAGCATGTTGAGAATGACATTTTAATTGTGCAAATTTATGTTGATGATATAATTTTTGGATCTACTAATGAGCTTTTATGCAAGGATTTTGAGAAGGTAATGCAACTAGAATTTGAAATGTCTTCCATGGGTGAGCTCAATTTCTTCCTTGGACTCCAAATCAAGCAATTGCAAGACGGAACCTTCATTAACCAAGCCAAGTTCGCAAAGGAGCTAGTAAAGAAGTTTGGGCTTGAAGGATCAAAGGCTTGCAACACTCCAATGGCAACTACAACCAAGCTTGATAAGGACGAACAAGGTAAAATGTTGATATTAAATTATATAGAAGCATGATAGGTAGTCTTTTATATTTGACGGCAAGTAGGCCGGATATCATGTTTAGTGTGTGTCTTTGTGCTAGATTTCAATCGTGTCCTAAAGAGTCTCATCTTATTGCGGTAAAACGCATTATTCGTTATATTAAGGGCACCTTTGGAATGGGTCTTTGGTATCCGAAAACTATAGATTTTTCAATGATTAGTTATTCGGATGCCGACTATGCGGGTTGTAGAGTAGATAGAAAGAGTACTAGTGGGACATGTCAATTTCTTGGTAATTGTCTTGTTTCATGGTCCTCTAGGAAACAAAATTCCGTAGCTCTCTCAACCGCCGAGGCGGAGTATGTTGCCGCGGGGGCTTGTTGTGCACAAGTCCTTTGGATGAAACATACTCTCCTTGATTTTGATTTGCACTTTGATCACATAAAAATATTTTGTGATAATACTAGTACTATACACATGACCAAAAATGCAAATCAACATAGTAAGACCAAGCACATTGAGATTAGATATCACTTTCTTAAAGATCATTTTGAGAAAGGTGATATAGATATTGATTATGTTTCCACGGATTTACAACTAGCCGATATTTTCACTAAACCTCTTGATTTTGCTAGATTTTCGTTTATTTGTGGAGAACTTAATGTTTGTATTATTGAATAGACATGTATTTCATAACCCTTTTTGATGTATGACAAAAAGGGGGAGAATAAGTTTACATGGACAAAAATAAGTTCATTTGGTCTTGGTTCCATATGAATTTATAGTTTTGTTTTTATGAGTTTTTGTTTTAAATAAATTCTTGTGTTTTAGTTGTTTTTGGTATTTTTGGTATCAAGAGAAATTTTTGTGTTTGTTTTAATTGGTTTCAATAATTGGTGCATCATTTCAATTATTGGTATCTAGAGCATATTTTTGTGTTTTATATGCATAGCATAATTTGAGGGGGAGTTTTCTCCTACCCTTTATTTTTGTTAATAGCCTATTTGTTTGTCATCATCAAAAAGGGGGAGATTGTTGGCCCAAGAGGTTACACTCTCCAATTGTTTTGTGTTTTGATGATGACAAACCAAACTAGTGCTATTTGGTACTAATCATTTGTTTAAGATGAGTTTCAGGTTTGTACCATGTTTAGAGTCCATTCGCTTAGCTATTGCAAAAACTTCTAAGTTCCACAAAGCAAGGAAGGCAAATTGCACATCAAGGGAGGATCAAAGAAGAGAAGGCTCTAGCAAGGCATTGGATGGCTCAAAGACTTGAAGATAGCACTAGAAGTCTTCATGTAATTTGTTTTTCAGTTTATAGTATGTTAAAGAATAGTGGATAGGTTTGAAGCTCTATCACACCCGTTTTTGCGCACATGCTCTTTCCAAAATAATTTCTTATAAATTATACAAAAATATTTTGCATATAAGATTTTGCCTACAAATATATTTTGTGTTTTATACTAATCCCTGTTCAAAAGTATTTTTGTTAAAATCAAAATCCTCTTTAATTTCCTTTTTAATTTCGTTTTCTGACCTGATCCGGTCGACCGGCAGTCTACCGACAGTCGACCGAGTCTATGTCAGGCTGGTCCGGTCGACCGGACCAGTCGACCGGAGTCCTGGCAGAATGCACGTATCCGTGTGCATGTCTGTCGGTCGACCGGAGCGGTCGACCGGATTTTTATTTTTGCTCACAGTTTGTATCAGTCGACCGGGTCGGTCGACCGATAGCCTGTAACGGTCAAATTTTTACTACTACCGGTCGACCGGCCCGGTCGACCGATCCGACCGTTTGAACAGTAACGGGCAGATTTTTAAGTGCTGTTTATTTTTTGTCTTTTGTATTTAAAAATCCGTTTAAGGATATATTTTGATCTAATTACCTCCTAAACATCTGTAATTATGTTTTATCCTAAACCCTAGCCCTCTCCTATAAATAGGGGTGTTTGGGGAGAGATTTGTTACTACAATTATTGCTAGAAAATTCAAAAGTTTAAGGCTTTCAAAGAGACTTGTTTCTTGGTTTTTGTGCTGAATTTCTCACTGATTTTCTGAAGGGCTTTTGCAATTCTCTCTGATTTAATTCTCTTTTCTTCACTTACCACAAGAGCTTCATTCCTACTCAATATTCTCTAAGGACCTTTGTAAGGGAAGAGATATTTGAAAGAGAGAGTTTGTGGTCTTTTTGACTACCAAGGAAATTACTTGTTCTTGAGATTGTAGGAGTTGGGTACTCCATTGTAATTGTTCTTTGTGATAGTGGAAGTAGCTAGAATCCTTCTGGGAAGGCGGGGAGTAGAGCTGGGTGCTCGAACCTCGATAACATATCTTTGTGTTTGCGATTGGTTTACATTCTTGCAATTCTTACTCTACCTTGCTTGCCCTTATAATTGCTCATCATATTCATTGTCATACTTACTTGCTTGCATTCATCTTGTGATTCTTGATTGTGACTGTTGTTGCTTTAATTTTTAATTTGCCCTTGATTAGCATTGTCACCTATTCACCCCCCCTCTAGGTGACTTTTCAATTGTGAGTCTCTCTGTATCATTTCATACTTGAAGTAGTCTTGATGATGTAATGTGGAAGAGACCAAAAATCTAATCTTATGGGCTATGCGCTGAATGCCTCCACTTCAAGGTAAAATCGTCGCTAAGAACTCAAGGTAAGCTTTTGGTAAAAAGAAGGTAAGTACTTGTCTTTCTTCTTTTTCTTTTATTTCTTTAATGTAGATCACCACCTCTTCCAAATCGTTTTCACTCTTCTTTCCCAAACTCATTTGTACATAGTCGCTTCTTTCATTTTCTGATTTTTTTCACTTTCTATTATACCACTTTCTTCTTAACTTTAACATAACTTTCTTTTTCATTTTCTTAACTTAAAAACACAGAGAAGAACTCTCGTTTTGTGTTCATAAGATTTCAATAAAGAACGTAAACGCTTCTATCGCAAAACCCTCCTTGTGGATCTCGACCCGCATAGCCACTTGCTATAGCGGAAGAATTGAGCACTTGCACATTTTTATTAATAGTTCTGAAATTCCGTATTTTATGTGCAGGTTGTACCTCAATCATGTGACCAAATCTCATAAGAGGATTTGCAATGAAATACCACAGATATAGCTTCATCATTCAAGGCTTGATGCAATGCAAAGTGAGCTTTTTCATTTTTATCAAATTTCGTTGTGGAAATTTCGGACAAATTATCCTCATCACCATCGAATACACTAAAGGGTTTGGTCACCGCATTTGCAACCTGGTTTCCTGACGATTACAAGAACATGATCATCTTAACTTTCCATGGCCATCAACTTTGGGGGAGTCTTAATCCCCTCAGCCATGTATGCTAGTGTGAGGTAAGAAAAGATGCGAATGAAATGATTAGCAAAAAGATCTCTCTAAGATGGTTAAACCAAAAAATGTAGAGTCCAAGGCTCTGCTACCAATTGAAAGTACACCTAGAGGGGGGTGAATAGGTGTAGTGCTAATCAAATGCTTAAATGCAACAATTAAAATGAATAATGCAAACGGTCAACTCAAATTAAGAAGTGAAGCCGAATTCTAAATTAAGGGCTCTAGAAGTTTTCCTTTATATTCCTCTAGATAATAGTTGAGGTGCTCAATTGCCTTCTTGATTGAAAGGGGAAAATCGAAAAGTATGATGCAAGATATGAATAGCAAGTGCAATGAAAGTAAAAACACAAGTGCAAATAATAGAGATATGTAACGATCGATCTTGCAGGTACGGAGATGTTACTGCAACGTATATTGCAGTGAAAAAAATACCCTCACATATATATGCTAAGCATCAGACAGGCAGGAATCAGAGTATGAAAGCACAGTGGTAATACACATTCCAATAAATAGTACAAATACACTATTATCATAGAGCATGATCCAATATTACAGGAATATTACATCACCAAGAGGCGCAAAAGAAAGAATTATAAGGGGATATATAAGAACAATACAAAAGGCGCTCACAAGCAGCAACAAGGAATCTCAAGAACCGAACAGGAGGGTTAGAAGAAAAGGACTCTAGACGGTCTATCGGTGATCCTCGCTCCCACTGTGCACTCTAATCAGTAAAAGGAAGTTCACAAGCTCCAAGCTCTGGGATCTAGACATGCAGGTCCAGGGTTGTCAGAAAGCAACCCAACGAGTATGTAAATTGAAGTCAAGTGGCGTGCACAAGCAATCAAATGTGTATCGATAAATCCAATTGGAAGGCATATGTCAAAAACTGTGTCGTGAGCACAGACACACTTGTTGTACAAGCTCTGACTTTAGATTCAGGAGATTGGTACGTCAAAGAAATAATTCAAATAAGAAAACTCTCATATATATATCACACACACACACACACCTCATGTCACCATCATCTGAGTTTATACAACCTGAGTTGCCCTCAATATACCAGAATAAAAGAACAACATGTACATGTACCGTGAAGTATGCAGGTACCCAAGTCATGTAGACAAGTAAGAAGTAGTAAATATAAATGGTAACAAAGAAATATGTATATAACCAAGGGCGAGCAAGTCAAGAGATTAAGTATAATAGCACCAGCATTACATCATGTAGGGACAAGTAATGTAAATTAGGAAGTAAACAAGTTAGAGGATTTAATACAGTAAAATAGGCATGGTTTTACACAAGTGGCAAATAGGGCAGTAAAATTATAATTGTAATAGTAGTAGTAATAATATGCAAATGAGGGCAAACCAGTTGTGCAAACTATGTAACGGATTCATGTGGCTAGAACGTCGAAGGAATAATCCAAATAAGAAAACCCTCATATATATACCTTATACCTCATTTCACCATCGACTGAGTGACTCGAGTTGTCTCAGAATGCTAAAATAACATAGAATTGATAAAACGTGAATAACACGAAACCCGAATTAAAATCTGATGAATGCAAAATCAGATAATGCAGTCCTATTATTATATTATGATTAAGACTCGTCTAATTTGAATGCCTCAGTATGCGTCTCATTCCCCATTCCTCCATATACAAATTAGAGAGCAAGTTATTTGGAAAGTTATGGAGTTCAATGGACCACGTTTAGAATGGGTCCCGTACTTGCCCGGGACAACGACCTCTCGGGTATCTGGTACTGAGCTAGAAACGTTCTGCTTGGAACTGGGACTTACTGATCAACTGAACAGGAGAGAGAGAGAGAGAGAGAGAGAGAGAGAGAGAGAGAGAGAGAGAGAGAGAGAGAGAGAAGAAGAGTATAGTGGACTCCATAGGAATAGGCCTAGAGTATGAGCATATCCTGGTAGGAAGAATAAAATGAAGAGGGTAGGGGTCCCAGTACACCCCAAAAAAATCACTAGTGGCTGCCAGGTGATCCCAAAAGAATGTGGCCATGCCTTACACGATAAGGCCATCATAAACATAGAACTAATCAGGACACATCAGTTTTACCCAACCCGGTGCAATTGTCTATTATAATATTATACAATCACAAGCAACAAGAGCATGGCACATGAGACACAACACGAGAGACTCAGGGTTCAAGGATATAGGGGTCCAGGAATATCTGAAGATAAAAGAGTTCATGAGTACATGATCATAATCAGTGTACATATAACAAGAGTAGGAGAGAAGGTAGAAAACCAGCCAGCGATAACATACAGGTGTCAGATGTCAGGGTGGAGTACAATAATACAAGCATCACAAGTAAGCAGAGTTATAACATCAATCAAGTAACCGATCATGCCAGCTAGTTCAGAAAAACAGAGTAAGAGAATATTTCAAACTCTTCACAACCATAATTATATTAATAATAGATTAGGCTATTAATAGCTATGCAGGGCAAAGCGGGAGTGTATCCAGTCATATTAATAGCAATAATAATAAATATTAAACAATCAAGCAAAGCTAAGCAGGATTGAAGCGAATCTAGGGTACAACGCTAGGCGCTATCACGTTCAGCTTGGTTACTGCTCGTGGCGCAACTAAACACACACAACGCAGCGAGCGTATGAATGCTATGCTGCCGCACATGGTGAAGCCATGTTGAGGACGTAACTACACTCGAACAGAGTTAGCGGTAAAGTGTTGAGCGCTTGGCTCACCTACCAGGCAGAGCATGAAAAGCCCAAATGGCTAAGAACGACCACGAAGGGTCGGCCAAATAAGTGAAAGTCCAGAGGTTAAATGTAAGCCTGGAGGCTATACAAGAGTGCCTACACAAGGGTTAGTACCAACACACATTCAAATACAGTAAAGAGACATAGCAGATTGTAATGACTTAGCGTACAGACAAACGAAGCTATGCAAGGCAAAGTTAATGAGCAGTGTTAATCGCTGGGGCACGATGGAGCTATACACGATAGAGAAGAAGAGTTTCTAACCACTACATCATCGTGAACAGTAAAACTCTCGCTCGAGAGAATCTAGCGATTAAATGTTGAGTGCTAAGCTCACCGTCTAGTGGGAGCAGATTTAAATAAACTGCGAAGCAATTGAGCTCAGAGGCTATGCCCGAAGGTTGAATGAGAGACCAGAGGCTAAACGACCACCAAGGGTCAGCCACGCATGGTAACAAAGCATAGAACAATATCACAGTCAGTGTATATGTACAGGTATTTAGCTATACTAATATAAGCATTCATCATAGAGCTACACATACAAAATCCTGGGCATCCGGCCACATACACATACAGGTACAGTCTAATACAATACATGAGCATACTTTCATAATACAACCCATATGCATTTCCCATCACAAAATCCATAATACACTATACATGCCCAAATACACAATAAAATATAGATAAATACACATGCAGCCAACACAAGGGATAAGGTACTGGCCCAATCCATAATACATAAAAAATACTCGCCTAAAGCCAAACATGGTGGAAACCTCGGGAAACTCCGACTACAAGACGTGCACGTGCACTGATGAGAGAGAAAGGAGAGAGAGAATGAGGTAGAGAGAAAAAGGAAGAGGAGAGAGAACATGTAAGAATGACTGCGAGAAGAGAGAGGGAGCCGATTTAAAGAGAGGGAGAGCTAGAGAGGCTGAGAGAGAAATTAGAGAGAAATAGAGAGAGAGTTTCAGAGAGAGAAAGAGAAGAGAAAGAGAGAAAAGGGAGAGAGGAGAGAGAAAGGAGAAGGGGAGAGGACACGACCAACGTGGCCAGCCGGCCTGGGCTGGCGCGCCATCCTGGGGTGGCTAGCGGCGGCCAGAAAGAGCGGTGCGGCCTAAGCGAGTGGCGGGCCTTATTGGGGAAGAAAGGAGTGGTGGTGATTGTGGATCTAGGGAGAAGATGGGGGATGAAGAGGGTGGTGCAGGTGGTGGATGATCTGAGAAGAGGAGAAGTCAGGGAGGGAGTCGAAGGTGGCGTGGAGGCTATGGTGGCGCCTGATGGAGAGATAACTAGGGGAAAGTAAGGAGCGAGAGGGAAAGGAGAAGAAGAGAGAGAAAAGAGGAAGGCCAGATCTAGGTCGCTGGAGTGCTGACCCATCGACGAGCGGGCGCCGTCACCGCCAGCACTGGTTGCACCGTATCTGGGCTGGGGACCGCCAGGTGAAGAGGGGGAGAATATGAGAGTGAGAGGATAAGAGAATAGAGAGCGATGAGAGAGATTGAGAAGGAGAGGGGAAGGAAATGGCCGCCGGCCAGTTGGCCAGCCGGAGGAGGCCGACAAGGTGGGCTCGGTTGCCTAATGGAAGAGGGAGGAGAAAAGAAGAGAAGGGAAAAAGGAAAGAAGAAGAAGAAGAGAAGGATAAAGAAGAGGGAAGAAGAGTCTGGACGGGGAGAAAAGAAAAAAAAAGAAAAAAGGAAAGAAAAGGGAAAAGAAAAGAAAGAAATAAAAAAAGAAAGAAAATTTGGGAAAAGAAAATAATATTATAATATCTGGCCAAACTTAACTAATTTAGAAAAATATCCTAAAATTCTTTAAAATAGAAAACATCATCCAGAGGAACATTGCGAAATCAGATTCGAGAAATTCAATCCCTTTTACAAATTATGTAAATCCTAATTGATCAGTGATATCAATCGACACCGAATTTTAGAAATTTGCAAACTAAATAAGAAAAATTTCAGAAAATCTAAAAAAAAATCCAAAATATCGAAAAGTAACATTTAGAATTGAAACAAGCCAAATCCAACTACCAGGAAGATCAAATCAAGTAAAAGCACTGAATGGAAGAGACCGGGTCTCGGGTTCAGACTCAGGCTAGCATTGGGTCCACAGAACACGGTTCTGATATTAAATAAAAATGAAATAATAACAAAAAATAAATACGAGGAGAATTAGGAAAATACAAGTGAAAAATCTCAGCACGTATGTGACTACGTATTCTGGGGACGGGGTGTTACAGGATAATTAAAAAAACACAAGTGCAAGCAATAGAGATAGAGTAAGAGCAAGAGAGAAAGCAATCACGAATACAAGTGATTTATTTCGAGGATCAAATACTATGATCTACGTCCCCGCCTTCACTGCATGAAGGATTTCACTATCCCCAAAAGATCTTTCACAAAAGAACTTCCACAAAGGAACTACAAGTCTACACAAGATTGGCAGTACACAACTCCAACCTTCAATCCTCTACACAAAAGATAGCACAAAGCTAGTGAAGTTTACAAGCTCTTAGCAACCACAAAGATCACAAACTCTCTCTTTATAACTTTCAAAAGTTTTGTTTTTGAGGAAGAATGGAATAACTTTCAATCTTTTGAACCCTGTAAGCTTATAAACACTAGAACTTAATTAGTACCAAATAACATCATGTGGTTCGTAATCATCAAAACAAAATCAGGGAGTGTACTCTTGGGCCAACAAATCTGTCCATCAAACTCCGATTGCATCTACTACCAAGGCATCAACTCTCCCATGTCTTGTGAGAGCCCACACCTATATCAAAAATAATACCCAGATCTTTCTGGGTCCTTAGAGTTAGTACCTTTTTGAACCCAAACATTAGCATTAGAAATATTTATTCTATCATAGCAAAATTATGTCAAATGGCCTTTGCGGCCGCAATATTTACAAGTGTATACTCTAGCATACATATGAGTGTGAGCATGTGGTGTATGCCATGGACGTGCATGCATATGTGAAATTTATTTCTTTTGAAATAAAGACAAAAGCACAATGGCTTAAAGTTGAGCCAAAACAATTAATGTTCTTTTTCAAAACACTAATATCATTTTCAACTATGAAAAAAGAAATAGTACTATCATGAGAAACAAAAAAAATTTCACTTTGGTAAGAGGAATAAAAAAAATTTCTTTTTTCAAAATACTTTTTCTTTGAATCAAAAGCAATTTTCTTTTTCAAAGTATCATTTTCTTTTGAAATATTATCAAGTTGAGTTTTCAAAGAATCATCTTCTTTTAAAGAAAAATCTCTTTCTTTTGAAATCAACTCAACATGGTTTTTCAAAGATTTATTTTCATTTAAAATTTCTTCTTTCTTATTTAAAACACAACCAAGCTCTGAAGATAAAAACTCATTTTCTTTCTTCAATTTCGAACTCTTATTTTTCAATAATTTATATTTTTCAGGCAAATCCTCACAAAACATGGCAAGCTATTTATTCAACATATTAGTATCCTCATTTAACATGCTTGCACTATCATCAAGATTAAATTCCGAGTTTATCTTAAGGGAGTCATTCCCTTAGAGCATAAAGTATTCTTAGCGGTGAGCATCGGTCGGTTCGGTTCGATTTTTGCTAATTTTTGCAAAACCGAATAAAACTGATTAGACTTAGAAACCAAACCGAACTGACTCAGTTCGGTTCGATTTTTTGATTTTTTTCAGTTAGGTCCATATGTTTCCACCATTTTCTGCATTTTTAATCACCATTATATTATCATCCGTTAATATCCTAATCTCAAATATCCAATCCCCAAATTTGAAATAAGAAAAAGACCCCAATCTCAATGTAAAATTTCTTGTTCTAAAACTTTTATACTGTATTTGAGCTCTTATTATCAAAACTTACATAATTATTACTAACTTCTAATACAAGAATTCAAAAGAAAGAACTGTACTAATATAAATATTATTCTCATTTGTGATGGTGTATTTAGCATAGCTTTCACATGTTCAATATAAAAAATAGTATTGTTAGAAGTAATGAGATAAGGTTTTACAAGTTTTTATTATGAACTACATGATTCAGTAAACTGGATTTTGGTGAAGTGATATATAGGGGTGAGAGATTCAGTTCGGTTCGGTCGAATTTACTTTTTGGAACCTGAAACTAAAACTCGACCGAACTAGAGCAGTTCGATTTGGGTTCGGGTTTTGGGTTTTGTTCGGGTATTTTGGTTATTCCCGAACTCTGCTCACCTCTAGCATTCTTGGTCAGAGTCATCTTTACTTGATTCTCTCTCCATATCATTTGGACCTTATTTTTCAAGAGAGATCAATGTATTCCACACTGCAAAAGCGGAATCACAATTAGCAACTATAGAGATATAATCATTGTTAAGGGCTTTCTTAAGTGTAATCATGGCTTGTTCATTAGCATCAAAATATTTGTCATTTTCAATATATGATCTTTTAGTTGTGACAAGATAAACATGCAATCCAATAGCTTTAAGATATGAACTCATTTTAATTTTTCAAATGTCGATGTTAGAACATCAAATATAGATGGATCAAGACAATCCCTGAGTGTGTGAAAAACAATAATGTAATTAGCAGTAAAAGGATCCCTCCTCGGTGTTTAAACCGTATCAGGAGCGCTATTTCTGATAACAATTGAAAGTTCATCTAGAGGGAGGGGTGAATAGGTGATGTGCTAATCAACTGCACAATTAAAATTTTTACACTAACACAAATGATTTTCAAAGAGTGAAGCCGAATTTCCGATGAAGGGCTTTAGAACTTCTCCTCAAGATTTTTTTAGATTAAAAATTGAGGAGCTTCAATAGCTCCCTTGGATTGAAACAAGTGTAAACACAATATCAAGCATGTATGTATAAACAATAAGAGTAATGCACGATATAACAAGAGTAGAGTTGAGAGAGTTAATCAAACTCAAACAGAGGAATATGTTTCGAGATTCGAGCACCAAGCTTTATGTCCCTGCCTTCACTTGGAAGAATGTCCACTATCTTCACTTAGGAACTCCACAAAGAAAATAAACTCCAATCCTCTATACAAGAGAAGGCACAAGCCAATTACACAAAGCAATACCTCTACACAAGAGGAGGGTACAAAGCCAAGGCACAAAGTCAAAAAGAAAATTTACAACACTTAGTGATCACAAAGATCATAAATAAGAAATCTCACAATACAAGATCCTAAAGGATAGATTTTGGAATGAAAGCTCAAGCTTGTGAGAAAACAAAGATTTGAAAATAAAACTCTTTAGAAAATAATTGGAATATATAAACTTGAAGAACAAAACTTATATTTCTGAAACACTTGTTTTCTTTGATTTTTCGAAACTTTGAAACATTTGAAACAAACACAAGAAAGATATGGGCTTGGAGCTCAAAAACTTGTTAAAAAACTTTTTGAAATTTTTGTTGAATGTCAGAATATTTGCACTGGAATATCATAGGGAAAAACACAAATGAAACAACTATAGATAGCCCAAAAATAAAACTAGCTTTAGGCTTAAACCCAGGCCAGATAGGCCTTGCGGTCGATCGGGCATTCGACCGCCAATGATTATAAATGTGACCATTGGGGTTTTTCGGTCGACTGGGTGGTCGACAGCCCAACTCTAGAGAGCCATGCTCTTTGGCGGTCGACCGAGAAAACCCGAGAGCTCTGCAGACATAGTTAGTCGACTGATGCGTTGGCCGATCTCTACTGTGGTCGATCAATCAGTCGATCGAACTCTAACTCTCTTGGGCTCATGCATGTTTGTGCACGACGATCGACCATATAGTTGACCAGCAAAGCAAATTTGCTCTGGGGTCGACCAACAATAGCCCAAAAAAATATTTTGAAACATTTAGACATCTTTTTAAATCCAATTTAAATGCCAATAAATTCCATAAAAATAAATTCATGTAAAAACACTAGAGCAATATATTTGATCAAGAATCAACACATTTTACAAACTTGAAAACTTGTTTTTGAGATATAGAAATTCAATCTTGAAATAGAATCATATTTTCTAAAAGGTAAACTATTAAATGAAAATCTAGTTTTTTTTTTCAAAACTTGCATAAATGCAAAAAGAAGCTATTTAAACTCGACTGAAGTTAAATATTTGTGGATAGAATTCAATACACTTATAAAATAATATGAACTTGTTTTTGACAATATATTTCATAAAAAAACTTTTGGTAAAAATAAAACTTTGAACTCATGAAATCAACTCATCAAAAGAAGTTTCTTAAACACAATAGAAGCACCAATGTGTATTAGAGAAATCTAATACATATGTAAGCATGTAAGCTTGTTTTTGATGAAATATATTCATGAAACCAGAAACTGTTTAAACCAAAGACTAAACTATTGTGTGTATAAGCTTGAGCAATCAAAACTAATATGATTTAAACTCATAAACTCTAGACTTAAGTCATCTTGAAGATCTTCTTCTCTATCTAGACTTGATCCAAACTTGATCTATATAGAGCTAGATTCCTCCTTGAGTACTTCATATGATCTTTTATGCTTGAGCTCTTGAATCAACATATGTTAGCTTGAAGAAACAAAATACCAACTAAGATCTTGATTAATATCTAAAACTTAAAAAAGACAAGATCATTAGTACTATACCTACATGAGTTACTCATCATCAAAACTAGAGTGATAGGTCTTTGGGCCAACATATTAGAGAAGAAAATTAGCTATTCATCTAGAAAATAGTTAAAGAAACAAGAGGAAATAAATTAAATAAAAAAATATGAAGATAAAAGAGAAATCTTGCATTAGATTGTCACACTCTATTACAATATCTCTCTCGTTTTCGCATGAATCTCTCTTTAACCTAATCCTAGATCTACAAAGAAATGAAAATACAAGAAAAAGAAAAAGAATAGAAAATCCTATTCTAAATCTATAAGGTGAAACCCTAGCCTCTTCTCTCTCCTCCCTATTCTCTGATCCCTTGGTGTTGTATTTATAGGCATAGGTGACTTGAGCCGCAAGAAATGAGGCCATGCGTCAAAGATTAGGGCCATCAGCCATGATCTTGCCACGCATTTGCGACAATTTCCACGCTTGCGCGGCAATATCAGAGTCATTTGCTTTGATCTTTTAGCCACACAATCTTTTGGATGAGAGAAGCTTCCAGATATTTTGATTTTCTTTTATTTTCCATGTAGCTTCTGCAGATAAGGCTTTCAATTCTAGCTCCAAATTTTGTTTCTGTTTTGGTCTTCTAGAAGTAACAAGGCTTCAAGAAATCTTTAAATAATTCCTATAAATGGGTCTATGTAGCTCATTTTCTCCATTTTGCCTTTATTCAGTGTAACCTACACATACTAAACAAAAACCAGTTAGTAGCAGTGTCTTGCCCTGCTTCCCAAAATACGTGATAACATAGTTGTGACGAGAGTCGCCGACGTATATACGCTAGGAGAATACACTATGTATATATGCTAAGCCTAAAGTAATCTGAACAAGCTATATAATTACTATGAAGAATCAACATCACTATAATACTACATATGAATGTCCACACATGATATCGAATGAATACAGAAAAAGAATAACGACTGATAGCAATGTATAGAGAATCAGGAAACTACAGAATCAACAGAAATGAATAAGAAGACAATAAATACCAGAATTGGTAGAGAGAAACTTCAGCTTCTCGCAACATGTCCAGCCTCATCGAACACCTGATCAATAACACAAAACATCCAGTATCTGGACGTGCGAATCCAGGGTCGTCAGGAAGCGACCTAATGAGTATGTAAGAAAAAGAAAAGGTGCTCGTGCATATAAACAGTCTGTACATGAAATGATGACATATACTGGAAGGGAAGACATGAATAAAATGAATAAGAAGAAAGTATGATTGAATGAATGTCAATCATCATAGTACAAGTATCATGATGACATGCAATACCTAATTTCAGGAGTAATGAGATTAATCTAGCATACAATAAGGTGTCGGGTGTCGATATATGAGTATAGTTAGATGAAGACAGTCAATTACAGTACATAATATAGTTTTTCATTATTAATTATGCCAGTGAACATCAATTGCTACATATAATAGACGCATCCCATACTACGCCTACTACACGTGTCAATCGAGGTTTTAAGTTATTAAAACTGATCGGTTGGAGACATTGTCCATACTTTAGGTGGGTCCCGTACATACCCGGGACCATGATCTTAGTTTCTAGCGCTGAACCATGTAGTACCACTATGTACTCAGTAACAATAATAGCAATCTCACTGTGAAAATAGTGGAACAATAATAGTACAAATGGGATGTCAGTCATCCCCTAGGAATCCTACAGTGGAACCCTCAGTCGGTTACGCAACCTGTATTTTAGGTCCACCCAAAATACAAACGATGTCTCCTCCATCAATTTTCTAAATTCCAGTGTAAGTTGTCCATTTATATTATTATTTAATTCAGTTAAACAGTCAATATCTGTGTTACTGGAATACTGAGACGATGTGGTGATAATAACAGTAACAGTACAGTAATAGTAACAGTAATCGTATACATAGTGAACAATAATAAGAACAGTGAACAATAACAGTAATTGTGTTTACGATGAATAAAGCTGTACCGAGTGTTACGGACTAACAATACTTTTTCAGTAACTTTCAGTAATATGAATAATTACAGTAACAGGTTTAGACACTGATCCCTTATAATACAGTCTCATCTAGAATCAGTCAAATCACATCCATCTGTAATAACGCGATATCAGTAACTGACACATCAACTCATAGTCTCAAAAGTCATCATGAATATCAAATACTAAGTCTATAACAGAGTATCTGATACCGTAAACCACAAGTCCGATAAACAATTAATTTGTTCTTTCATCCTATCAATCTACTCTGATCCTCCAAGTCATCGATACATCCATCCTCTAAGTCACTGATCTATCTGAATCTCAATAACCGAAATAACTACATGTTCTGATACATCTAATCAAATTCCCACACTCCAATCCGATCTAGATCATCATATACTCTCACTCTATCCAGGTCAATCACAATATCTCAAAACTCAAGTAACATATCAAGTGTGTGTGTGTGTGTGTGTGTGTGTATAAAATTCACCTGGTCAAGTTAACCCAATCAACGTTTATTCCTCAACCCCAAAGTCAACTCCAATCCAATTGAGTCTACTTGACAAGTCCAAGATCCCGTCCTTTTAATAAGAATTTCCTATTTAATCAATCATCAATATCCGACTAAACTTTCACCTGTTTTACCATCAATAAGAATAATCAAATCTACTGATAATGTCACCCAGATATCCACTCATATAACTACCATCATGAACCAGTTAAATCTGAGATCTAAATCTGATTGTCATCTAAGTTACATCACCAACAGTTTCAATCCCACTCAAGGTCATAACTAGGAAGTGGGACATACTCAAGCTATATGAAATCTAGAAATGTCTACTTCTAATACTCAATATCAACAAAATATCATCTGTACTTGAATGATATAATCTGTACCTAAATTTAAATACTCACAATTATAAATCCAACTACATCAATCCTATTAAGACATTTAAAATCCTCTGTAACAAATATAGGCCTCAAGCCAACTCCAACTCTCGCTAAGTCCAATTAAATTCTTATCTGAGTAATTACCAAATAAATAATTAACAAGTCTGATAAATACTCCACATAAAATATAAATCTAATCACAGTCACGAACCAATTATCTCAAGGTTAATCCCATAGACAGACTAACGTACATCATAACTTGATCTGAATCCGAAAACGGTAATCATCTATACATGTAGTGGTATAAGTCAAATATCTCAATATCAAAATACAAGGTCCATGTATATCTGATGCTCAAATATAAACTCAGTTAGTCAATCAATAGATCGAATCAAGTCAAACAGGGTATCCAATACTAGGCCTAAGCCAACAACGGTGAATTACTAACACATGAAATGACGCCAATAAATGCTCATATCAACTAGATACATAAGGTGTACAGTCAATGATGTCATATGAAATGGTACAGGTAATCATACTAGTTAATTATATCAGATAGTCAAATGAAATGATATAAAGTAGTATATAGATAATACTGACAACGATAAAGGAAGAAAATAATACAAGAGCAAACAATCACATGAAATAACGCAGTTTTGAAACTGAATCATCGTCTGGTCTTCACTGCACGAATCGGTATAAACCTCTGAATAATCCTATGGGTCGGTGTTCGAATTCCCTATGTATCAGGTCTATAACGAACACAATTCAAAATCTCCTGTAACGAGTTCGAATCTCACCAAACGGGTCCGTATTGCTGTAACACGCAACGATACACACACGATGATATACAAACATATATGTACACATATACACATACTAGCATACTATATATATATATATATATATATATATATATATATATATATATATATATATATTATATATATATATATATATATATATATATATATATATATATATATATATATATATATATGCATGATAGAGGCACAACCTGCACACAAAATACGAGATTTCAGAACTTATAATAAAAATGTGCAAGTGCTCAATTCTTCCGCTATAGCAAGTGGCTATGCGGGTCGTGATCCACAAGGAGGGTTTTGCGATAGAAGCGTTTACGTTCTTTATTGAAATCTTATGAACACAAAACGAGAGTTCTTCTCTATTTTTAAGTTAAGAAAATGAAAAAGAAAGTTATGTTAAAGTTAAGAAGAAAGTGAGAGATGAAGAAGGTGGAAAAAATCAGAAAACGGCGAAAGAATGCGATTATGTACAAGTGAGTCGAAAGAGAATGATTTGGAAGAGGTGGTTGGTGATCTAAACTAAGAAATAAAAGAAAAGAAAGAAAGAAGAGTGAAGAATACTTACCTAGATTGATTTATGACTTACTTGGAAACCTTTGCTTGTTCTACCTTTGCTTTGGAGGCGTTCAACGCATAGATCATAAGCTCGAGCTCAGTCCCTGTTCGCATTATATCATCAAGTCTAGCACAAGCATGAAGTGATACATTTTGAGGAGGATAACGTCTTCATGAACTATCGTTGGCACTCTCATAACATCAGTGTACTTGTGCTTTGGAATTCACTTGTAAACTCAACAAAAACAAACGAGGTAAAGTAGAAGAGGAAAACGAAAACAAAAGAAAATGAAAGTAAAGAAGAACATAAACAATTGTTACCTTTATTGCTTGAAACTATGGAAGAAAGGAGGAGGGTACATCGGTGTCACTCTCAACATATGCCTCTCTCTCTTACTTACATGAATCATCATCTAACCTAAGCTACATACAAGTTACATAAAAAGAAAAATCTAAACTACAAAATGGAAAACTAGTCTAAACCTATCTCTGCATTGGCGTCCCATTTGCATGCAAAGACTGCCCTTTTATAGGCATAACCCACACGAGGGGGATCCCGGGGAGATCGGGGGAGCAAACGCTCCCCCTAACTCCCAACAATGCCGCGGAAACGCGGCTAGGGCCGCGTTTCTGCGGCCAGGGTGTGGCCAGGTGGCCACACCCTGTTGGTGGGTCGCCCAGGTATTCCCCTCTGCTTTTATCTTGAGTTGGTTTCTTCGTTTGAGTCCCGGATTCTGACGAAATGGCCTTGGATTCTTGGCTTTAACCGATCGATTCTGAGAGGATTCTTCTCAATCGGTTTTCAACCTCTTGATTTTGCCCTGATTTCTTGAGTGCGAATTTATTCTGATTTAACTCAGAATTTTGGTGGGCTTTTGGGCTCATTTCTCTTCATCTCCTTTAAGAATGGGCCTGCAAATAAATTAAGCAATTAATTAGGACAATGCAAAGTTTTATTCTAAAATAAGTATGAAAATATGATATTAAATATGCAACATTAGTGACCAATCACACCCCCATACCTATCTTTTACTCGTCCTCGAGCAAAACAACCAAACTATACTAAGGATTATTAGACCACTTTCGCAGGTCGCGCGATTGCACTGAGCATGTGCAACAAGCCGTTAAACCTCTAGGTTCCCCCTAGAGGACGAGTTTTGTCTCGTGAGGGTTTTCAGCGGATTGCACCCACAAAATCCATAAAGAAAGAGAAATAGAGAGTTAGTATTTTCGAAAAGCATTTTGAAAGAGAAAAATATTTGAAATATGATTGTAAGATCTAAGCAATCTATAAGTTATAGGAAAACCGAAATTTTCATTCCTAAACTTAGTCTCTATTCAATAATTTGTTATCAATCAAAGTAAGGAGTCAAATTGTACTTCTCATCTAGTCTATTACTTTACCCTAAGTCATATGCACCTTGTGAATGTGAAAATTTTGACTGAGGGTTCATTAACTCTAACTCTTATGCCTTATTTATTTATATATACTTTTTTTGTGGTATTATTCCTTAGTTCTATTAGGCTTTCTAATCTGCCCATGTAACGAGCCTCTAATCTATGACTCCCAAACCAAACGGTCTTAGGGCACCAGGTGAGAAAACACCCCCAAGGACTTAAGGACTCGAGCAAACAAGGCCACAAAACTAAGGATTTTATTATATGAACCTCTTTTAGGCGTGAATACTTATGCTTTATTAGGCACAAATACCCAGCTTAATCAGAGGATTTTTCTTTTCAAACTTATCTAATCATCTTTCGCATAAATACTAAGGCTTGCTTAGGCCAAAGCACCTAGCTAGTCAATAATTAGATTTGTTTGTATATATATATATATTTTTATAACTTATCTAATCATCTTTCGCATAAATACTAAGGCTTGCTTAGGCCAAAGCACCTAGCTAATCAATAATTAGACTTGTTCTTTTTTTTTTTATAAGGCATAAGAATCTTTGTTTTTGAACCCTAATTGTGTAAGTGTATGAAGTGTGCATATTTCATCAAGGTAAAGATCAAGACCAAATTACTTTGACAAATTATCTTCCTAACTCTAAAAATCAAACAAATAATCTTATTTTGACCAAGTATAAGAAATCCTAATTTGGATTTTCCTATTCCTTAAAATTAACTTAATTTCTTACAAAAATAAGTCAAAATATTGTTTCTATTTTTCAAAAAGTTTTTAAAAGTAAAGAAAAATGTTAATTTTTTTTTATTTTAAAGAAAAAGAAAAGTTATGTTAGACCCTCCCCCACACCTATCTCATGCATTGTCCTCAATGTATGAATTAATGCATAGATGCATGAAAAAGAAGAAAGGGAAGGAAAATGGTTACCTTAAGGTGGTGGTTCCGGTGGTGGTCTGATTGGTCCACGAAACGCGGCCCAATCAACTTTTCTTGGGTCTCGGAGGAACCCACCAGAAATTTCTCTAATATAACCATTAAAAAGATGTATCCATAAAGGATCTTTATTAAATATTTAACCCCATCTAATTTTCATATTCCATAATTGATTTCAGAGTCAAATTTGTCAACCACCTCGTCCCAGAAAGGAGTATGAAATGATAGAATGATTGACTTGGACTCAGGAAGTACAGGAACTAATACCGACTCAGGAAGGTAACTTAAGTCAAGTAAAGGTTCAAGAGTCGAATTGGTTCAGGAATAGGGTCCAAGTCAAGAAGTTGAAACTCAAGTCCACATGTATTTTCCAACAATGGAATGTGACCTATTATGGGTGATTCTAGTTCAGGAATGATAGGTGGAGGAATCAAAACTGACTCTAAAATATTACTCAAGTTTGGTAACACAACAGGAGTCAATATTGATTCAGAAAGTTGAACTGGATCACAGATTTGAGAATCTAGGTCACATATCTCATTGAGTTCAATATCAAAAAATTGAGAACTTGCCAATTTGTCAATAGGATTTTCAAAATTGTATAATTGGTCAAGTTCAATATGATCCTCAAAGATGGGGATTCAATTTCATGATGAATAGGCATAGGATCCAACGTTGACTCGGGGAAAAGATCGAAATCAGGTGAAGATACCGGAGTCATAATCGAATCAGGAAGTAGAATTGAATCACTCAGTTGGGGTTCAGGATCATATTCATTTTCAAGTTCTATATCAGGAAAAGGATAACTTGCTAAACTGTCAATATCTTTTTCAAAATTTGGAGTTTGGGCAAGTTCAAATGGTTGTTCTGAAATGGAATCTTGATTTCCAAAACTACAGGACTCTTCGGCTCTAATAGAATGGTTGGTGACATCAGAACTGGTCCAACAGTGAGAATGTAGAGATTCGACCATCATATCTATGTCACGATTACGAGTATTTTGAGCCTGAGTCATGGCTTCAAGCATCTTTTCATAGTTGATAGGTTCATTGTTTTGATGAAAAGATGAAGAATTGTCTTGAAAGTGGTAGTGAAATTGTGAGTCCATCAGATTTTGGGATTTGTGTTTGGACTCACGCATACTCATTTCCAGAATTGATGGTTTCCTATTTTGGACGGGTGGAACTGAGTATGACTCTTGAAAATATTGTGGACTAGGTGGAGAAGGAGGACAAGTTGGTTGATAATTATGCTCGGGGAAGGTGAATCCCCACTGACTCGGTGAAGAGTTGAAATTATTATGGACATTATAGTTATTAGATGGGGGACATGGGTTATATTGATTCGGATAAGACCAATCCGGCACACTAGGTTGGTTAAAGTCATGATATGCCGGGTTGGTAATATCCGAAAATGAACTCGGTGTGTAATATGGATTATTATTGAAGTTGAAAAAATTATTATTATAAGCCATATCACACAATACAAACAAAAAGAAAGAAAATACAAATAAGCAAACAAATAAAAGAGAAAAAAAAATTCTAAACTAAGTTAGGGTAGACCTAGACCTAGATGACTCCTAACTGGTTAGACGTTCCACGGGAGGTTTAATGTAGACTTTGACCACAAGCTAATCAGCCAGGTCAGGGCAAGGTTGGTGGGAGGTTTTCCGTCAAAAGACGTTCCTTAATTAAATAACCACCAACCTTCGGGCTTTCGGCCCTTAATCCCTTTCCTAGACACTGATTTGGCAAGAGTCAAGTTCCAACACCTTTCCCCCTTAGGATAATCTCCTAATTGAGTCCGAGATGTCCCTAGGGCCAACGTCTACTCATTTTAAGTTAGGCTTGGGTTAGTGAGTGCTTGGATTCTGATTTTTGGGCTAAGGAAGGGTGATTAAATCCCCACCTTATCTTGTTATTGAGTTGGTGCCCTTAAAATCAATTAGTGCAAGTGTACAAGATATGTAAGATTCACTCAAAGCGATATAAATCAACCAAGAAGTGAGTCCTATGCTAAATGCAATGCATACGTACCTTGCTCCAGCACTCTTCAACAGTAAAATAAAGGAATTGAAAAGACACGTGCCTAAGATGCAAACGTCTAATCAATTTTTTTTAACTTTTTCAACAAACTTTTTACTATTGGTTTATTAGCAGGTTTGTGGTGATGGCATATAAGAAATAAAGATGCAGCAAGCTAAGTTTTTGGAAAAGTAAGCTACCCTGCACAAAATCTATTAGTAGTCAACTCTTCTTTGCCGCAGATCCGCGGCTTTGGCCTCGCAAACGCGGCAAATTAGAGGGCCCTTGGTCTCTGCTTTCTACAGCAGAGGCCCAAGACCACTTGTATGTCACTGCAACCTTAATTTCCTGCTTTGCTTGCCCTATAACCTGCAACAGAGAAGAAAATTCGTTTAGTTCTAAAAAAATTTCAATAAAAATTCAGATTTCAATAAAAACGTTACCCTCCCCGGCAACGGCGCCAAAATTTGATTGATGCTAAACCTGCACACAAAATACGAGATTTCAGAACTTATAATAAAAATGTGCAAGTGCTCAATTCTTCCGCTATAGCAAGTGGCTATGCGGGTCGTGACCCACAAGGAGGGTTTTGTGATAGAAGCGTTTACGTTCTTTATTGAAATCTTATGAACACAAAACGAGAGTTCTTCTCTTTTTTTAAGTTAAGAAAATGAAAAAGAAAGTTATGTTAAAGTTAAGAAGAAAGTGAGAGATGAAGAAGGTGGAAAAAATCAGAAAATGGCGAAAGAAAGCGATTATGTACAAGTGAGTCGAAAGAGAATGATTTGGAAGAGGTGGTTGGTGATCTAAACTAAGAAATAAAAGAAAAGAAAGAAAGAAGAGTGAAGAATACTTACCTAGATTGATTTATGACTTATTTGGAAACCTTTGCTTGTTCTACCTTTGCTTTGGAGGCGTTCAACGCATAGATCATAAGCTCGAGCTCAGTCCCTGTTCGCATTATATCATCAAGTCTAGCACAAGCATGAAGTGATACGTTTTGAGGAGGATAACGTCTTCATGAACTATCGTTGGCACTCTCATAACATCGGTGTACTTGTGCTTTGGAATTCACTTGTAAACTCAACAAAAACAAACGAGGTAAAGTAGAAGAGGAAAATGAAAACAAAAGAAAATGAAAGTAAAGAAGAACATAAACAATTGTTACCTTTATTGCTTGAAACTATGGAAGAAAGGAGGAGGGTACATCGGTGTCACTCTCAACATATGCCTCTCTCTCTTACTTACATGAATCATCATCTAACCTAAGCTACATACAAGTTACATAAAAGAAAAACCTAAACTACAAAATGGAAAACTAGTCTAAACTTATCTCTGCATTGGCGTCCCATTTTGCGTGCAAAGACTGCCCTTTTATAGGCATAACCCACACGAGGGAGATCCCGGGGAGATCGGGGGAGCAAACGCTCCCCCTAACTCCCCAACAATGCTGCGGAAACGCGGCTAGGGCCGCGTTTCCGCGGCCAGGGTGTGGCCAGGTGGCCACACCCTGTTGGTGGGTCGCCCAGGTATTCCCCTCTGCTTTTATCTTGAGTTGGTTTCTTCGTTTGAGTCCCAGATTCTGACGAAATGGCCTTGGATTCTTGGCTTTAACCGATCGATTCTGAGAGGATTCTTCTCAACCGGTTTTCAACCTCTTAATTTTGCCCTGATTTCTTGAGTGCGAATTTATTCTGATTTAACTCAGAATTTTGGTGGGCTTTTGGGCTCATTTCTCTTCATCTCCTTAAGAATGGGCCTGCAAATAAATTAAGCAATTAATTAGGACAATGCAAAGTTTTATTCTAAAATAAGTATGGAAATATGATATTAAATATGCAACATTAGTGACCAATCAATGCACATATATACATAAACATGTGTGTGTATACACACACATACATACCTACACACACTTACACACCCCTTAATACACATACATATATACATATATTTAGATACTAACATTGCATGCACATTAAAGCACACTCACGCACACACTTACCATTTAAACACACACTAACATATACTCACGTCCATTATAACAACACACACTAATTAGGCATATACACATTAATTAACACATACACATAAAATGCAAAAGAGAAGAGGAAGAACTTACGGCAAGGGAACATGTGGTGGAAGTCACGGGGTGGAGATGGAGGCCGCGGAGGATGATGGAGGATCGTCGGGGTGCTCGCGGAGGAGATTAGGCGGCCGCAGAGAGGTCCGGGGGTTGTGTGCTTGGCTCCGGGCTGCCGCTTGGTTGCACGGGGAGGTGGATAGGTGGTTGTGCTGAATGTGGGCTACAAGGGAAGTGATGCGCTAGGCCATAGGAGAGATGGTCTGCGATGAAGGCCTGGGGGGTTCTCGGGTCTGGATGCGTGCACAAGTCGACATAGGAAGTGGCTGATGTGAGAGCTTGGGCTTGCGCAGGGACTCTGGTTGGTGGAGCTCACGACCATCAGGGGAGTGGGCTGTTGTGCTCACGTGGGGCAGATCAGATGGGGGAAAAGTCTACCGTGGGTGCTATGGAGGAGGAGAGGGCAGCAAAGGGCAGGATGGTGGGGTGTGGCTCGCTGGGGTGCTGTTGGTGTAGTGGCTTGTGGGGAGATCTCAGGACTGTGGAGGGGTGGTGCTCGGTGGCGCGTGGTAGGGCTACACGGGGAGAGGGCAGGCCACAGGCTTCGTGCTGCGACGGAGGAGATGGAAGGGTTTATAGGTGGAGGAACCGGGCTCCGATGAGGTCTCACGGAAGAGGGAAGAGCTCCATGGGTGGTCGGCTCGGTGAGGGAAAGGAACGGAGATGGTGTAAAGTGGAGGGCGTAGAGAGTTGGGGCGGCTGATGGAGGTGTGGTGGGGAGGTTCGGCTGTGTTTGGGAAGAGAAGGGAATATCAATTTATGATTTGGATTTGATTTGTTATAGGATTAGTATTTGATTTGTTAGGATTTGGATTAGGTTAGTTATAATTAGGATTTAGATAAGATTTGAATGGGTTGGTGGGTTAACAGGCTTGGGTTGGAGAAAATGAATTAAAACCAAAAGGAAAGGGGCTTGATTATAGGCTAATGGATATGGGCTAAAAAGATTATAGGATTAAGATGAAAATAAACTAAAACAATAACAATAATAATGTTCTTAATAATATTAGTACAAATAATAACAATAACTAATATCAGTAATAGTAAATAATAATTACTTACTGTAATAATAGTCAATAACAAATACATGTTAATAACTATTAAAAATAATTATTAATAACAATAGATATCTATAATAATTAATTATCAAAACCCACGTAAAATAATAATAACTTTTTGTTGGCCTAGAGGCCTTCCACTCTAGTTTTAATGATGATTAACTCATGTAGTTATAGTTTACTAATAATCTTGTGACATTTAGTTTCAGATATTTAACCAAGATATTAGTAGGTGATTGTCTTCAACAAAGGTGTTTTGGAGTCTTTCACATGGTGATTCAAGAGCTCAAGCGTCAAGTTCATATCTAGCACTCGTTGGAGTCAAGCTCGGTGAATCGCGTTTGGATCGAGTCGACTTGGAGACGGCGTTCTACAAGAAGATCTCGGTTTGTTTTAGTATAGTTTGTTTAGATCTATTGTTAAAGATTAGATAGTGTGATATGCTCAAGCTCACAACACACACACGTTTCATGTTTATTGGTTTTCGGTTTTCGGTTTAACCGATCTTTGTTTTCATGAATAGATAGAATCAAAACAAGTTTACATGGTTTAATGTATATTATATTTATTCTATATACATCTATGCTTCAACTATTTAAACAAACTTAGTTTGATAGTCTATTTCATGAGTTTGAAGTTTTGGTATTTTAACAAAATGTATTTTTGGATTTTATGTCAAAAACATTGATATATATCTCTTTCATGTATATTAGATTCTATCCATATACTATATGCTTCAATGTTGTTTCAATATCATATTTTTTATTTGGATGAGTTTTGGAGAAAATCAGATTTCCATTTCAAAAGTTCTAGTTTTGAAAAATACGGATTTTGGTTTTCGGCAAAATTTTCATAACAGAAAAAGAGTTCAAAATGTTTGTAACATGGTCTGATTTTTACTTAAACATGTTTGTATATCAAAGTATTATACTGAACTTATTTTTGTGGTTTTTTAGAGATTTTATGGGATTTAATTTAAAATAAAACCCAAGTTTTAAATCCTGTAATTTACCTGCCAGGCTCTGGCGGTCGACCGATGTGCACGAGACGTGCACAAAGGCCATGTCAGTTGGCCGGTTGACCGACTGAAGTCAACCCACTCTCGGGTTGGCCCGGTCGACCGGGCGGTCGACCGGCCAGAGAGCCGTTGCTCTCTGGTTCTGGGCACGGTCGGCCGGGCGGTCGATCGGAGGGCTCAACGGTCATTTTTTTGACCGTTGGCCGGTCGACCGGTCGGTCGACCGGAAGGCCAATCTGGGCCTTTTCTGCTGCCAACGGGCAGATTCCAAATGGGATTATAAATACCCCATTTGAGAGCTATTTTTCACTAAGTTTTTAGAGAGAAAAATTTACATTCTAAAAGAGTATTTTCAGCAAAAGTTTTTGGGTTCAAAGTTCTTATTCTTTATTTGTTTTTAAAGTGTTTGATAATTCAAAGAAAATAGTCTTTTGGGAATTGGTTTTTGGTCTAAAAATTCTATATCTATTTGGAGATTTTCCCAAGTGATTTTCTTTGTTCAAAACATTTTGTTTTCTTACACTTGAGCTTATCATTCTATCCTATTTATAGGATCTTTGTTTTGTCAGAAAATTAGTTTGTGGTTGTGGAAACCACCAAGTTGTAAACTTCCATCTTTGTGATATCCCTCTAGTGATAGGTGATTGAGTTGGTATCCCTCAAGTGTGAGGTGATAGTGGAAGTGGTATTTGGCTCCCTCTAGTGAGAGGTGGAGATTGTGTTTGAATCCCTCAAGTGTCAGGTGATTGTTTTGTGTTGGCTAAGTGCCTACCCCTCTTGTGTGAGGTGGATTTTGTGTTGGTTGTGCCTTACCTCTAAGTGTAGTGGTTGTGTTGTATTTGAGAGAGGAGTTGTGTACTCCCGGTTATTGTATTGCCCAAAATCCTCATTGGAGGTTTCCCTGTGTGGGAAGTCCTGTGTGGACGAGATAGTGAAAATCCTTCTGTGTGAAGGCGGGGACGTAGAGCTGTGTGCTCGAACCTCGAAACATATCCGTGTGTTTGTGATTGATCCATTATCTCTAACTCTCTCTCTCTTTACTTTGTGCATTGATTCATATTGTCATATCATATACATGCTTGTGTGGTTTGTGTGTGCCTCACTTGTGTTTAACCTCGAGAGCTTCATATAGCACCTCAACTCTTATTCAGAGGAATCAAGAGGAGTTAGTCTAGAGCCCTTCACCGAGAATTCGGTTACACTCGTAGGTTACACTAAGTGTGTTGCCATTAAGTTTTTAATTTCCGCATTTTGTTCATTAGATTAGCCGTATACCTATTCACCCCCCCCCCCCTCAAGGTGTCCTTTCACTTTTAATACAAATCATATATATACATGTTAAAATATTATTATACATATTAAATCAGATAGTGCACATTAGGGATATTACGAGCAGGGTTTAATTTGTAAAATAGATGAGAAAATACAGGAAATAATTCAAAATGATGAATAATCACACTCTCACACCTATCTTTTGCTCATCTTCGAGCAAAACAAGAAAACTAAAACTATATTAAGAAATTTATTAAGCCACTTTCCCAGGTCTCGTGACTGCACTGAGCATGTGTTGCAAGCCTTTAAAGCTCTAAGTTATCCCTTAGAAAAGGAGTTATAGTCTCCTGAGAGTTTTCAGTGAATTGCATCCACAAAATCTAAAAAGAAAGAAAACAAAAGTGTTAGTATTTTTGAAAACTCATTTTGAAAGAATGAGAAAATCTTTGAAAAATTCTGGCAAAAATTAAGTGATCAAAAAGTCATAGGTTCACCAAATTATTCACCCTTAACTGAGTTTTCATGTAATAACTTATCATCAATCAAGGTAAGGAGTCAAATTGAATCAATCACTTGATTTTTTATTAAACCCTAGATAATATGCACTTTATGATAGTGAATTTTTGAGATTTTGACTCTAACTATCAAACCATTTATTATATTTTTTTAGTTTTATTAGGCTTTCTAATTTACCCGGGTAGCAAACATTTAGCCGATAACTCCTAAACTAGATGTTTTGGGTACCAGATGAGAAAACATCCTTCGGGCTTAAGGACCCAAGTAAATAAGGTCAAAATAATTTAGGGATTTATTTGTTTTGACCACTATTAGGCATGAGCAATCATGCTTCCTGAGGGACAATTTCCCAACTTAATTAGTGGCCAATTTTTTTTTTTAAAGCATTCAAGTCTCAATTCCAAAGTGTGTAAGTGTGAACTGCATATTTCTCTAAGGTAAAAAAATTAAAATTAAATCATCTTTCCAATCTTTCTTTTTTATCCTAAAATTTTAAATAAAACCTTTTATTTTTTACTAAAAATTAAGAAATCATAATTATAGTTCTCCTAATTCCAAAGACCGGCTTAATTTTTACAGAAAAATAGATCAAATCTTTTTCCCTCATTTCAAAAAGTTTTTAAAAGAAAAAGAAAAAGTGATATACAAAAGAAAAAGTCCTAATCTAAAAAGAAGAAAAATTCTAAAAAAAAAAAATTAAGTTAGTCAAACCCTCCCCCACACCTATTTCATGCATTATCCTCAATGCATAATGAATGTGTGTATACATGAAAATAGGGAGAGAAAAAGATATCACCTCAGGGTGGTGGTTCCGGCGGAGGTATGATTGGTGCAACTGCCCATTGCAATGAATTTGGAGTTCGTCGGAACTCACCATTGACCTTTATCTCTTTATAACCCAATATTGAATATGATCTTGCAAGATCCTATATTGTCATTATCCCAGTCTAACGTTCAATCTTGAAAAATCATCTCAGAGTCATATTGTTATACACCTTTGTCTAACAAATAAATTTGATTTGGTAAGATGGTTGGTTTGGGCTCAAGAGTTTGAGGTACAGTAACCAATACTGACTTAGCAATTTGATTCAAATCAAGTAAAGATTCGAGAGTCAAAATTAATTTAAGAATTGAGTCCAAATTAAAACATTGAAAGTTTGGTTCACATTCATTTTCTGTCAATGAAATGTGATTTTGCAAGATTGGTGATTCAAATTCAAGATTTACAAGCATGATCAAAACTAACTCGGGAATGTGGTTCAAATCAGAAAAATACAGGATTTAATATTGAACCAAAAAATTGGAATTGAATCACAAAATTGGTGCTTGGGTTCACATTCATGTTCAAGTTCAATTTCATTGAAGTGATAACTTGCCAAATTATCAATATGATTCTCAAAGATTTTATATTGATTAACTTCAAATGGTTGAGATGAAATGGAAGCTTGGATAGAGTTATCAACAAAACTTTCAAAACACCATGATTCTTGGGTCAGATCAATATGGCAAGAGATATCAGGAATGGTCAAAGATTGGTAAGGGGAGGGTTGCTCATTTCTATCATCAATTGTGTTGATCAATTGACTCATTTGTACTTCTAATATATTGATGTATTGGATTTAAAGTATTTTGAGATTGAATCATGGCTTCAATACATTCTTCCACGTTAATCGGTTCTTCGTTTTGGTGAGGTGGGACTTGAAAGGGTGAGTGTGAAACTTGGTTTTGTGAATATTGTGAAAATTTTGAGTCAATCATATTCTGCATTTGTTTTTGGGACTCAATTAAGGCTTCAATACTCTTATTCAGTTCAGATTTTTTTAATTGGTTGATCTTGAAAAGGAGGATATGACACAGAATTTTGAGAAGAATGTGGAAAAGGTGTTTGAAAATCTGGCTCGGGGAGTGCATATTTTCACTGATTTCATGAAGAGTTGAGATGATTTAGCCTATTATGATTAGAAGCCTGGGGATATGGGTTATATTGAATCAGACAAAACCAATCCGACATATTTTTTTGGTTCAAGATGGTCAGAGCCGAATTGGAGATATCTGAGTCAAATGAGGTCCGGTAAAAAATGGATCCATCTTAGAATAGGAAAAATTTAGGTCAATTCACTTCAAAAGAAAAACAATAAAAACAAACAAACAACAAACGAAAAAAATAAAAATCAATCAAGTCTTTGCTAGGGTTGATATGGACCTAGACAACTCCTAACTAGTTGAGTGTCCAGGAGAGAAAAATTGCAGTAGTCTGACGATAAGTTAATCGGCCAGGTAGAGACAAAATTCAGTGAGAGATATCCATGTTGAGCAGTGGGCCTAATTAATTACCACTGAATCTTCGAGGCGCTCTTAATCTCTAGTCCTTGGACACCGATTTGGTAAGAGTCAAATTTTAAAAACTCTCTCGAGATCAATCTCCTAATGATTCCGAGATGTCCCTAGGGGTGGGCCAGCGTCTAACAAATTTTATTAAGGATTGGGCTGTGTGAGTGAGAAAATAATTTTTGGGCTAAGGGAGGATGATGAAATTCCTAGCTGATGTTATTTTGGGTTTTGTCGTTAAAATCATTTAGTGTAAGTGTGCAATATATAGCAAGATAAAACACTCAAAGCAAATAAATTACTCAAAGTTGTCTTACTTTATATGCAATGCAATTTTGTATGATTTACTCCAACACTCAACAATAGAACAAAAACAGTAATATAGAATAAAATTGGCACGTGCCTAAATGCAAATGTCTAATCATTTTTTAACAATTCCAATTATAATTTCTGTTATTTATTATAGTGTGAGGTAAAATCAAATAGGAAAACTAATAGCATAAAAATGCACAAATAAAAATATGCAAGTACTTAAAAAAATTGGGCTCAGATCCCCGTATATTGCCACGCTTGAGCAGCAAAAGTATGGGATTTGAGTCCCTGCTTTCTAGAGCAAGAAGCTACAGATGCAATGTGTCTTCTGCAATAGTTAGTTCCTGTAAAGTTTTATACGGACACAGAAGCAGAGAAGAAAATATTAACAAATTTGTGAATATACTGTTCCCTCCCTAGCAACGACGCCAAAATTTGATCGAGTTTAGAACCAAAACACATAAAAAATTCAAGAATCTTGCTTGTGTATGCTTTGGCTTCTCTCAATACTCCACGATAGAAATAGTAACTATGCGGGTCGTATCCACAAGGAGGGAGGTAATAGAGCTTGTCGGTAATTTATGAAATCGATAACAAGTTCTTCTTTGTTTCAAAAGAAACGAAAAGAAAAAGAAGAGAAGAATGAGAAGAAGATGAAAAGGAGAAGAAGATGAAAACATAGTATCGTGATCTGGATAAAAGATTTTGAGAAGAAATCAAAAAAAGAAAACCCAATTGCTAACTTCCTACTAATTGATTCCACAAACCATACCAACCGCTTTGGGTAAATTGTGCCTCAAAAGGTCAATGGCGAGTCCTACGCTTGATTGTAAGAAGCTTTCAAAGTATAACTCATAAGAAGTGATTAGCATTCAAACGTTGCAAAGAAGAAGCGATCTAATATTAAATCATTAAAACTACAAAGAGCAAGTATGAGATAAAAGAGAGTTGTAAGTTAACTTGTTAGCAAGTTAGCTGTTAGAAACCCATCATCATGAGTCATCAATGGCTCTTGCAGAAGCACGGCCTATTTGATGCTACTAGATTCATATAGGTCTCAAATCAGCCAGGAGTTAGTCTGTTAAGGTGTTATTGGTTAGTTATTGGACAGGAAAGTTAGCTACTCATCTAGAAAGCAATTAAAAAAATTAAAGCAAATAGATTAAATCAAGAAACTATAAAGAGAAAGGAGAAATCTTTCATTAGATTGTCACTCTCTATTACAATATCTCTCTTTTTCTAATGAATCTCTCTAGCCTAATCCTAAATCTACAAAAAAAAATGAAAATACAAGAAAAAGAAAAAGAAAAAGAAAAAGAATAGAAAATTCTAATCTAAATCTAGAGCCTCTACTCTTTCCTACCCATTCTCAAATCCCTTTGTGCTATATTTATAGACACAGGTAACTTGAGCTCCAAGAAACGAGGCCACACGTAAAAGAACAGGGCCATCAGCTCTAATATTTGCTGCGCATCTTCAACAATTACCGCGCTTGCGCAGCAATATCAGGGTTGTTGGCTCTGATCTTTTGGCCCCGTCATCTGTTGGATGAGAGCAGCTTTGAGATATTTGATTTTCTTTTGTTTGCCACCTAGCTTCTGCAGATAGGGCTTTCAATTCTGGCTCCAAAATGTGTTTCTATTTTGGGCTTCTAGAAGTAACTTGGAATTCAAGAAATATTTAAATAATTCACATAAATGGGTATATTTAGCTCATTTTCTCTCTTTGGCCCTTATTTGGTGTAACCTGCACATACTACACAAAAATCGGTTAATGGCAAGATTTTATTTGTAAAATAGATGAGAAAATGAAAGAAATAATGCAAAAATGATGAATAATCACTGAGCGTTAACACATAACCACTAATTTACATTGATTTCATTACATTTGGTCCATCTCACTAATTAGCAACAACAATGTTCATAAAAGGTTGCCTACTTCTAATGTAGCCATGCTACAATTGAGATATATGTCGAGAGATGGAGTACAATAAGAAAGATCAACAAGGCAGTTAGGAGATTGGTCCTTTGGTGAGGTTTATGCCTTGTTCCTGTTGCTTTTCTAGTATTTTATGTATAGTCTGTAAGATATACTCATCTTTTGTTGTCGTAGTCTTTGCTGGCTCTTCTTTGGATCAACTCTCAATTCAAAATAGTTGCATTGCTTGTTGGGGAATTTCTCACAACCCCGGAAGTACAAGCCCTTGTGTCTTCTGCTTTTGCATTGCTTTAGTGGCGTTGGATCACCGCAGTAACATGACTTTCTGTCACCTTCCCAAGGCTGTAGGTGCTCTTTCCCTTTCAAATGAGTTTTGACTGTCTTGATACATATTCCTCTTCATACGAATTTTGGTTGGGAACAACTTTCTGGTTGTCTTTTAGTTTTCTTCTGTTGCTTTAGCCTTGTTAAGTGTTGTGGTTTGCCCTGAAGTTGATGCTCGTTGGTTCTTCTGTGGCTACTGCCCTGATTTCTCACCAAAGCAACTTGTGCACGCTTTGGTCTTGGCTCTGATTTCTTCTGTTGCTACCGATTTCTGTTGCTTTGATTTTTTTCCTGTTGCTCTGAAGTTGAGCAGGCTTTGGTCTTAGACTTTGGCGTTGTCCCTTTTGCTTTGGTCTTGAGTCTGATTTCTTCTGTTGCTGCTGCTTAGATATGAGACTTGCAAATGCTAAAGGAGCTTTGGTTATTGGGTTATTTTGGCTTAGTTTGACTGTGTATTGTGTTTACTATTCCTTTGCTTTCAGGTTTTTATAGATCAACGTGGCAACGAATATTTTCACTAGCTGTTATGTTTAAACTTGGGGTTTTTTCGGTGGCTTTCTTGAGCCACAACTGCACCGGTGGTATCAACATTCAAGGCCCACATGGTTTTCCAACTGAGTTTTTTCAATACTAAACAGGCTATGATTTTGAAAATTGCTGAGCCTGGCCTCTTTGTAATGGGCCCATCTTCGTTTCCAATTGGAATCATAGTTTAGTCAGGTTTCCAAAATGGATTTTTTTGGCCAAATAGGCCCTTAGGTTTTTTGCACTTTCAAATTGGAGAGGAAAAACCGAAAAAAGAGAAAAAAAAAGAGACGGGCAATTTTTCAAAAAATCCTTATTTAATAATTAATTTAAACAATTGACCTCTTCCTACATTTATTTCAAAAATCAACCTTTAAAATGTCACGTCTGCGCCTAGGCGGTTCGCCCCGCCAGCGTGGCGCCTCGCTGTCTGGGACGATTTTTTTTGGCTTCATATGGGGTTTGCAACCTCGGACATGGCAAAATTTTTTGACTGTTTATTTTTTTGTCCGGGGTTGCCAACCTCGGACAAAGAAATTTTTATTTGATTTTAAGTTTGTCCGGGGTTGCCAACTGATTGAGGGAAACCTGCACACCAAAAATACAGAATTTTAGAAATGAAAAATAGATGTGCAAGGTTCTCAATTTTACCATTATATTAAGCGGCTATGCGGGTCGTGATCCACAAGGAGGGACTTGCGATGGAAGATTTTAGTAAGTCCTTTTTCTAAGTTATTAAACTGGTTAAAAAAATTTATTTGTTTTTACAAAGAAAAGAAAAGAAAAGTTATGTTAATTTGGAGAAAATGGAAGAGTAGAGAAGATGGTGAGTGTTGGTGTTTTGAAAAGAAAAAGAAAAACTAAGTTAAAGTAAAGGAGAATAAAGAGAGATGTGTTTTGGAGATGTGTTTCTAACCTAATAAGTAAAGAAAGAAAGAACTAAAATAAATACTTACTTACCTCTTTGAAGCTTGCTTACCTTGGATCGATTCAACAATTTACTGTGATATGAAGGCGATCAAAATATGGCATATAAAATCTACCTCATTCTCATTCTAAACTACGAAATAAAGGTGCAAGCTTAAACTAATTTAGAAATGACTATCCATCACCATAAGTTATCAATGACACTTGCAAGGACAAGGCAGTTTCGAGGCTATAGATTCATTTGGATTACAAGCATCGAAAGTAGAATAAAAACAGAAATGAAGAACGAAGAATGTAACATTTGATTTAATAAAGTAAAATGAAAGAAAAAATATTACATATACTGATGTCACTCTCAGTACAAACTTCACTCTCATTCTCTCATGAAACACTTCTCTTCTAAGTTACATAAATAAATTTGAAAATTATATAAAAATACAAAAACCTAAACTAAACTAGAACAAAACTAGCTTAAAATTCTCTGCTGATTGCTACCTGTTTTCCTTTGAAGTCTTCAGTATTTATAGGCAGAATACACTGGAAAAGAGATTATGCAGATAGGGGGAGCAAACGCTCCCCAACTGTCATAACAATGTCGTGGATCCGCAGCTTTGGCTGTAGACCGCGGCCTGGATATGGCCAGATTGCCACATCCAGGATGCACGACCCTCTGATCTCTCGATCATTCTTTATCTCCTAATATATTTTTAGTTGCGCTCTGCAGTTGTACTATCCTCGTTTGATCTTCAACTAACCAAATAAATCCTTAAAAATTGATTTTAAGTGAACTAGATCTGGGTTATCCTCGGTTAACCGAATAAATCCAATTAAATTAGAATTTAACTGGGCATTTTTAGGTTTTATCTTCTTTCTCTCTATGATTATTTTCTGCAAAATAGACATTTAAGACAAAAAATAAGCAAATTTATTACACGATCAATGTAGGAGTGTAATGAAAAGAATGCAAAATACGTGAATGATCACATCTCCACACCTAACTTTTACTCGTCCTCGAGAAAAATAAATAAAAAATAGAGATAACCTAATGTAACTCACTTTTGTAGGAATCACAGTTGCACTTAGCATGTGCAACAAGCCAATAAAGCTCTAGGTTACCCCTAGAGGACGAGTTTTGTCTCGTGAGGGTTTTCAGTAGATTACACCCAAAAAATTCTTAAAGAAAGAGAAACAAAGTGTTAGCATATTTTAAAAAGCATTTTGAAAAAAAAATATTTGATGTAATATTGTAAGAGTTCAAGTAATCTATAAGTTATAGGAAAACTGAAATTTTCATTCTTAAACTTAATCTCTATTCAAAAACTTATCAACCAAGATAAGAAGTCAAACTGTATTTCTCATAGAGTTTATTACTTTACCCTAAGTCATATGCACCTTCGTGATCGTGAAATTTTGACTTTTTTTTAACTCTAACTCTTATGCCTTATTTTTTTCATATTTTTGGTGGTATTATTCTTTACTTCAATTAGGCTTTCTAATCTGCCCATGTAACGAGCCTTTAGTCAGTGACACCCAAATCGGACGGTCTTAGGACACCGGGTGAAAAAAACCCTAAGGAATTAAGGACTCCAGCAAACAACACCGCAAACTAAGGATTTTATTATATGGACCACTTTTAGGAGCGAATACTTATGCTTTATGAGGCACAAATACCCAGCATAATCAGAGGAGTTTTGATATATATAAATAATTTTTTCTTTTTCTTTTTCTTTTTCTTTTTCTTTTTTAATAAGGCATAAGAATCTTTGGTTTTGAACCCTAAATGTGTAAGTACATAAAGTATGCATATTTCATCAAGGTAAAAATCAAGACTAAATTACTTTTTCAAATTTTCTTCCTAGCCCTAGAAATCAAACAAATAATCTTATTTTGACCAAGTATAAGAAATCCTAATTATGATTCAGCTATTCCTTAAAATTAACTTAATTTCTAACAAAAAATAGGTCAAAATATTGTTTCTCTTTTCAAAAAGTTTTTAAAAGCAAAGAAAAATGTTATATATTTTTTATTTTTTATTTATTAAATAAAAAACATATGTTATGTTAGAACCTTCCCCCACACCTATCTCATGCATTGTCCTAAATGTATGAATGAATGCATAAATGCATGAAAATGAAGAAAAGGAAGAAAAATATTACCTTAAGGTGGTGATTCCAATGATGGTCGGATTGGGTAAATCGTTGATGTCCCATCAAGATAATGTGGTGGTTATACGGAACCCACCTTTGTTGACCTGTTTTCTATTTATAAATTTACAATCCCCAATATGAATAGGATCATACAAAATCCTATCATGAAAATTATCCCCTTCATATGACCAATCTTTAAAAATCATCACTGGGTCATTCTGATCTATACCTATGTCCAAAAAAAGAATGTAACTTGGTGGAATGGTTGACTTGGGCTCAAAATTGATAGGTTCGGGAACCGTCACTAACTCAGAAAAATCAACTGTAGGTTCGAGAGTCGATATTGGTTCAATAGTTGAGTCAAATCAAAAATTAAAATTCACATTCGCTTCCCATCAATGGAATGTGACTATCTAAAATTGATAGTTCAATTTCAAAGTCTATAGGTACGACAATCAAGTTGACTCGAAAAATGGGTCCAAATTGGGTAATGATACCGGAGTCAACATAGATTCAAAAATTAAAATTGAATCACAAAGTTGTACACCAGGGTCATCTTCATGTTCAAGTTCAATTCATTGAAACGAAAACTTGCCAATTTATCAATGGGTTGATATTGGTCATGTTCAAGTGTGAGAAAATTTAGTCTTGGTCAAAGTGTCCAAGATACCATGATTCTTGATTCCTATCAATATGGCTAGGGCAATCGGGGATGGTCGAAAAGGTGTTAGGTAGAATTTTCTCATTCCTATCTTTCAATATATTGATCAAAGATTCATTTGTGCTTCTAGCCTATTGACATATTTGAAAAAATTATTTTCGAACTGAATCAGGTTTTCTATACTCCTATCTGTCTATAGGTTCTTCTTGTTATGGGACTTGGAAAATGGAGTAAGGATATTGGACTTGGAAATTTTTGGGAACTATAAGTCCATCATTTTTTTTTATTCTTGGGACTCAATCATAGCTTCTATACTCTTAGTCACCTCAGATTTTTCTTCCATGGGTTGATTATGCCTATGAAAATTAGAAGCTGACTGTTGGAATGGGGGTTGACATTATGACTCGGTAGAGTTGTATTCTCATTGACTATGTAACAGTAGTTATGATTATTCCAGTCATGTACATAATATTGGGACTGGGGCATGTATTGATTCAGATAAGACCAATCTGGCATACTTGGTTGGTTAAAGTTATGATATGATATGTCGAGTTCGTAATTTCCGAGTCAAAAGAGATCAGGGTGAAGTGTGGATCACGATATGCATAGGAATAATTGTGATTATAAACCATATCACCAAGATGTCAAAAACAAAAACAAGCAAACAAGTAAACAAACAAATAAACAAAGAAAAATCTAGCCTAAGTTAGGGTAGATTTTTGACCTAGACGACTCCTAACTGGTTAGGCTATCCACCGGGGGTATATTGCAGAATCTGACCATAAGTTAATCAGCCAAATCAGGGCAAGATTTGTGGGAGGTATCCGCGCTAAAAATGACGGGCCTAATTAAGCCAAACCACCAGCCTTCGAGATTTCGCCTCTCAATCCCCGAACTTTGACACCGATTTGGCAAGAGTCAAATTCTAATCAACTTCCCCCTTAGGTCAGTCTCCTATTGAGTCCGAGTTGCCCCTAGGGCCAACGTCTACTCAATTTTAGTTAGGCTTGAGTTAGTGAGTGAGGAGATTGTTTGTAGGTTAAAGGAGGGTAATGACTTTCTCACCTTATCTTGTTTATAGGACAAGCCCCTAATTCAGTTTAATATAGTGTACAAGTATATAGCAAAAAAGTAACACTCAAGCAATATTTCATACAAGAATGAATCCTATACTAAATGCTATGCACACATACCTTGACTCCAGCACTGTTCAACAGTAAATAGAAAATGTAACGAAATAGACACGTGCCTAAATATAAAGTCTAAATTATTTTTAGCATTTGCAATCAACCTTTTACTATTGAGTTAGACAGTATGTTCAGAGTATATTAAATTAGAAACTAAACAAGAAGACGCTAGATATTTGAAGTTCAGTCACCCTGCAAAAAGGCTAGGTGAGTAGTCCTCTCAGATTGCCGTGAATCCGCAGCTTTTACCGCATTTTCGCGGTAATATTAAGGTCTTCTAGGCTCTGCTTTCTAGAGTAGAGTCTAGAGACACTTATATATCCACTGCAGCTCTCGTTTTCTTGATATCAATCACTGCACACCAAGAATAGAGAAGAAAGTTAACCAATAAAGTAAATAAAAGAAAGTTACTTACCATCCCTCCCCAACAACGGCGTCAAAATTTGATTGAGGCAAACCTGCACTAAGAAAATACGAAACTTTAGAAATCAAGAATATAAGTGTAAGGTTCTCAAATCTATCACTGTAGAAAGTGGCTATGTGGGTCGTGATTCACAAGGAAGGACTTGCGATTGAAGCTTTTAATAAGTTCTTTTTCTAAGTTACTAAACTGGTTAAAAGTTCTTTGTTTTTACAAAGAAAAGAAAAAGAAAGCTATGTTAATTTGGAGAAAATGAAAGAGTGGAGAAGATGGTGATTGTTGGTGTTTTGAAAAGAAAAGAAAAACTAAGTTAAAGTAAAGAATAATAAAGAGAGATGTGCTTATAACCTAATAAGTAAAGAAAGAAAAAGCTAAAATAAATACTTACTTACCTCCTTGAAGCTTACTTATCTTAGATCCATTGCAACGATTTACCTTGACTTGAAGGTGATCAAAGCATGGCGTATAGGATCTTCCCCAATCCAATTCTAAACTACGAAATAAAGGTGCAAGCTTAAACTAATTTAGTAATGGCTATCCATCACCATAATCCATTAATGACACTTACAAGGGCAAGGCAGTTTCAAGGTTATAAGATTCATTTGGATTATAAGTACCTCAAAGAAAAGTAGAAGAAGAAAAGAAATGAAGAACAAAGAATGTAATTTAATTCAATAAAATAAAAATGAAAGAAAAGAAGATTACTTGCACCGATGTCACTCTCAGTACAAGCTTCACTCTCATTCTCTCATGAAACACTTCTCTCTTCTAAGTTACATAAATAAATCTAAAAATACATAAAAAAATCTAAACTAAATTAGAACAAAAACTATCTTAAAATTATCTACTGAGTGGTGCCCGTTTTCCTCCGAAGTCTTCAATATTTATAGGCAGAATGCACTGGGGAAGAGAGTGTGCAGATAGGGGAAGCAAGCGCTCCCCCAACTGCTATAACAATGTCACTGATCCGTAGCATTGGCCACGAAAAGTCACGGATCCGCGACCTGAATGTGGCTAGATGGCCACATCGAGGGTGCGAACCTCTGGATCTCTCGATCATCCTTTATCTTCTGATAGATTTTTAATTTGGGTTCTGGAGTTGATACTATCCTCGTTTGATCTACATCTAACCAAATAAATCCTCAAAATCTGATTTTAGTTGAACTAGATCTGAGATTATCCTTGGTTAACCAAATAGATCCAATTAAATCAGAATTTAGCTGGGTTTTATTTGATTTTATCTTCTTCGCTCCATGATTATCTTCTGCAAAATACACATTTTAGACAAAGAATTAGCATATTTATTATACAATAAATGTAGGAGTGTAATGAAAAGAATGAAAAATACGTGAACGATCACCAATCCCAGACAAAGCAAACTTGGGGTTTTTTTTGGCCCTAGTATGCTTTGTCGAAGATTGGTAACCCCAGACAAAGCCAAAATTTAAAAAAAAAAAAAAAACTAGGCTTTGTTCGTGGCTGCCAACCCAAACCAATTAAAAAAATAAATGATCGATGGGGAACCGCGCACAAAAATGTATATTTTAGAAAAATCAATTAAAGTGTGTGTGCTTTGGCTTCCTCGATACTTCCGTTATAGCATATAGGCTATACGGGTCGAATCCATAGGGATGGGAGGTGATAGAAGCATTAACAGTATGTTCACATTTGTTGTTAACAGTTCTTCTTTGTTAAAGAAAAAGAAAAGGAAAGGAAAATTAACCTAGAAGTGATAGGTGAAAAAGGAGATGAAAATGGCGAATGAAAAGTGGTATTGGTGGAGGAAATAAGATAAGAAATAGAATCGAAGTTGAAAACATTGTGAAGTGATTTAGAAAGTGTGACTAAAAGCAAAATAGAAAAGGGAAGAAACTTGTGGTGGAGAAATGAAACTAAGTGGTGAACGAAGAAGGCGATGAAAATGCCGACAAGAAAATAATAAATGTGTTTTGAAATTAGTTTTGAAAACAAAGTAAAAAGAGAAAAAAATCATGGCTACTAACTACTAAATACAATACTAATCATGCTAACCTCTTAGTGATAATTGCCTCAAATAGATCCTTGACCATCATTAATCCTTGACTTCAAGAGACATTTCAAAGCATGACATATGAGATGATTCTTCACATTCAAACTTGCATCAAAAGCAAGCTAATGCGAACATTAGATTATTAAAACCGATTAGAGGCAAGTATGAAATAAGAAAGTTAGCATGCTAGCAAGATGTTAGAACCCATCATCATAAGCCATCAATAGCTCTTGCAAGAGCAATGTCTTGTAGAGACTATTAGATTCATGTGGATTATCAAACGGTTAAATGATTAGTGGTTAGTAGTTAGATTGCCATGAGAAGAAAAATTAGCTAACAGTCATGTTAGAGGTTAGAGAAGAAATCATGAAAAGAAAGGAGAAAGCTTTCATAGATTGGCACTCTCAATTTCATTAATCTCTCTCTGTCTCTCCTAAATCTAACTCTGCCCTAATACATGATCTAAAACAAAAAGAAAATACAAAAGAAGAAGGGAAGAAAATTACACTAATCTATAATAAATGAAAGAAACCCTAGCCTACTAATTAATCTACAATTCTACATTATCATATCACATTTCCCTACTCTGTTATGAATAAAACATCGCTTCTGAACCATGTTTTGTCTATTTTGCAGATAATCAAGAGTTTAAGGGCAAAATTAGAATAACAGTCTAATTAAACTCAATTTCGGGTAATTAAATCACAATTCTTAGAGACCAAGCTAGAGAGCTTGTAGAAGATACATTTGATTTAGAAATTGAGGACAAATCTGAAAAAATAAGGGTCCAATTTATCTAAAACCAGATACATATAGAAGCATCTCGCAGCTGGACGAAGTACTGGAGCAAAACCAGGACCTAAGTCCCTAGTATTACCGCAAATCTATGGCATTATGGTGGGCCCACGCGTCGATCTTACACGCGTGGCCTCGTCTCGTCTTCCAGAGTGTTCTTTTGCCTATAAATCTCATGTTTTGGACGAGAAACAAGGTTGGAGAGATGTAGGCTATGGTTTCTTCTCTTTAGTGTAGATTAGTGCAGTTTTTCTTCCTTTCTTCTTTTATATTTTTATTTATTTAGATCATGCATTCGGGCAGAGTGGATTCAGAAGAGAAAGAGAGAGATTGATGTAATAAAGAGTGATAATCTATGAAAGCTTCCTTCTTTCTTTTCTATGATTTCTTCTCTAACCTCTAATATGACTACTAATTAACTTTTCTTTCATGGTAATCTAATTACTAACCACTAATCATCTAACCCCTTACATGATAATCCACATGAATCTAATAGTTCCTACAAGGCCTTGCTCTTGCAAGAGCCCTTGACGGCTCATGATGATAGGTTCTAACATCTAACTTGTCAACTTGCTAACTCTCTTAGTTCATGCATGCTTCTAACAGTTTTGATGATCTAATATTTGCATTATCTTGCTCTTAATGTAAGTTTGAATGTAAAGAACTATCTCATATGTCGTGCTTTGAATCATCTCCTAAAGAAGCCAAGGATTAGTGATGGCCAAGGATCCATGTAAGGCAACTATCACTAAGAGATTAGCATGATTAGTGGATTATTTAGTAGTTAGTATCCATGAGTTTTCTTCTCTTTTACTTTATTTTCAAAACCATTTCCAAATTTTTTATCCTTTTCTTATCGATGTTTTCATCACCTTCTTAGTTCACCATTGTTTTCATCTTTTGCACCAGTAGTTATTCTCTTTTCCATTTTCCAAATTACTTCACTACTTTTCACCTTCAGTTTTCACTTTGCTTCTTTTTTATTTCACTTCGTTACTACTTTTGTTTTTTCCTTCACCGATTTCAAAACCACTTCTTGATTGTTTTCACTTTGCTGTTTTCATCGCCTTCTCCATCTATCACTTATAATTTTCTTTTTCTTTTCTCTTTCTTTAATAAAGAAGAACTTATCAATAACCAACGTGAATAAACTGTTAATGTTTCTATCGGCTCCTGTCCTTGTGGATTCGACCCATATAGCCTATATGCTATAATAGAAGTATCGAGAAAATAAAAGCATACACACATTATTTGATTTTCTAAAATACACATTTTCGTACACGGTTCCCCTCCGATCAAATTTTGGTGGTGTTGTTGGGGACGAGAATGATTTTGATTTCATGTTTTTGTTAACATTCTCTTCTCTCTTTTGGTGTGCATTTAAATTTTTATATAAACTTAGCATTACAGAAGATAGCCTTCCTGTTGGCCCAAAGGCCATTAGTCTTAGTTTTGATGATGACAAACCATGTGTAGTTATGTATTAACAAAATTGCTTAATTAAGTTTCAGGTAAAATTATATGTTGCATTTCAGCTCCATCATAAGACTCACACATTTGGAAGCCAAGAAGATTTAAATCCCAGAGCCTAGCACACTAAAGAGCTCAAGGATCAAGCAATATACAGAAGACTATTTTAAGATTTGTATTTTAATTTCTTCCATTTTAGTTAGGATTTATAGTCATTTGTTAAAACCAAAATGATAGAGGATGATAGCTTTTGAGATTGACACACACACACACACACACACACACTCACATTTTATATTCCTTTGTGTTTTCAAACAAAAATATACTACTATGTTTCTTACCATTTCAGAAAAACAAAGTTTCGGAAACCAAGTTTCAAAAAAAACAAGTTTTGGAAAAATTGGTTTTCGTTTCAGAAAAAGAATTTTATCAAAATATAGTTTTATTTTATTTGGGTGTTGATCTATGATCACACTCTAGTTCTTCAAAGTCCTAAAACTTTATTTTGTATTTATTTATCAAAAAAATTTTTATTGAAAAAAGATTGGTTTTGCAAAGATATCCAAAATCAGGTTTTGGGCCTTAGCCGATCAACCGGGCAGTCTACCACTGGCAGAGCAAAATTGCTTGGTCGGTCGATCAGGCGGTCGACCGACATGTACCAAAGTGCAAACGTGCACTTCGGTCGACCAGGTCGGTCGACCGTTTGCAAGAACAGTGCTCTCTGTTTGGTCCGGTCGACCGGCCTGGTCGACCGACGGAGAGTTTCACTCTCTGTTTGGAAACTAAGTCGACTGTCCGGTCAATCGCTTTTTCCCAACGGTCGGAAATCTGACCGCTGGCGGTCAACCGGCCGGTCGACCGACAGCAGAATTTTTTGCTAACTTAGCTCCCAACGGCTAGTTTTAGATTTGTCTTTTCTTAGGTATTGTCCTAACAGATCTATTGTGTTTTCTACCCTTGTTTTCATCCTCCATATATAGTGGGACTATGAAAAAAACATAATAACAATATTTTTAAGCCTTAGATCAAAGTTTTTCATATTTTAGCCTCTTTGCAAAAGATTCTCTCTTGAGCCAACTATTTCCAAAGTTTGGGGTTTTACCTTGAGCCTTTCCTCTAGTTCTCTACTTGCAATTTGCACTACACAATCCCAAGTATTTTACTTCCACATCTTAGTTGTAGGGTTGTACTTGTAAGCTATCTTTGTGGTCAAGTGTTGATCATCGGGTTTCTTCAATTGAGAAGTTGTAGATGTTGCGTTCTCGAGCGAGCTAGTGAGCTCCAAGTTGGTGTTGCGGCACCGTGAGAGAGGACAAGTGTGCCTGAAGAGTTCTAGTAAGAACTTGTAACCGATTGACGATCCAGTGGGATTGGTTATAGTGAAAATCTTTCATAGTGTTGAAGGCAGGGACGTAGAGCAGTGACTCGAACCTCGACACATATCCTTGCATTTGCGATTGCCTACATCTCTCTAAACTCTACTCTCTCTCTCTCTCTCTTTACTTGCACTTATATTGATTACTCGTTTGCAAGTTCTATCTAATTGTTATTGCTTATTACTAGTTTGTTTTTATTTTCGCATTATTTGCCATTAAGCATAGCCATCACCTATTCACCCCCCCTCTAGGTAATTTTTTAATTGATATTAGAGCCTAACCCTAGCTTTTGGTTTAACCACCTTAAGGAGATCCTCTTTATTTGGCTATATTCATTTGTTGCATCTATTATTTGTTTGCACTAACTTGTTTTCATGACTTCTCTAGCATCAAGTCCCCACCCAAGTTTGATGGCTTAAATTTCCCCATTTAGAAGGTCAAGATGAACCTATTTCTCAAATCCCTAGGAGTTAGAGTTGCTAAGGCCAAAACCAATGAATTTGTAGAACCTCACGGTGATGAGGATACATGGTCCGAAGCAACCACCAAGGACTATGAAGCAAATACCAAATCCCAATATGCACTTACACAAACACTTAATGATGATGATCTTTCACGTGTAATAAACTGCAAATCTGCTTTTGAAGTTTGGAATGATCTCATAATTACTCATGAGGAAACGTCTCAAGTCAAAAGATCCAAAATTGACTTGCTCTATTCTCAATATGAGAATTTTAATATGCTTGAGAATGAATCCATTGATGATATGCTCACTCGGTTCAACAAAACTCATGAGATGGAGATGAAGATGAGAGAAGAAAGGGAGGCTCCAAATAGGAAAGCAATAGCTTTCAAGGCGACTCATTCCTCTTATAATGAAGATGAATCGTCAGAAGACGAGGATGAGGACTTTTCTATGCTCATTAGAAATGTGGGCAAGATGTTCTATAAAATGGGAAGACAAAGCAATTTTAGAGGAAGACCTCAAGGAAGACTTGAAAAGGAGGAAACGGGTCCTTTTTTCATTTCAAAAGGATGGGACATCTTATAGCGGATTGCCTCTCACTATAAGCCACGACCTCCAAGAATGTGCATAAGAAAAAGAAGGTGATGGTGGCCACATGGGATGACTCGGAGACGAAATCCGAAGAAGAAATTGATACCGTGCACATGTGCTTCATGGCACACGGGGATGAAGCTTCAAAAGTAAATCCTGAAACTTATTAGAAGCTGATGATCTAACTATGGATGAATTGGCACAATTTCTTGAGGAACTTCAAAATAGATATGAAATTTCCCTAGCTCAAAATAAAAAGTTGAAAAAGGAAAATGATTTATTAAAGAATAAATTTGAGATTGTTTTAAATGAGAAAAATGATTTATCAAAATTTTTTGAGAAAATGAAAATTGATTTTGAAAAATACAAAACTACTTATAAGGGTAAAAGCCCAAGTATCACTTGTAATAAAAATAAATTTTTGGATATTCAAAAATGCATTGAGGTTTTGGATACAACTTTGAAAAAGTGTGCTTTTAATATGAATAAATTTGCATCTATGTTTCCAAAGGGAAAAACCGAGAGGAAACACACTTCTCATGCTTCAAATACACATCATGAAAAGCATGCACACACACATCAACACAAGCATGCATTTATGTATGGAAAAGTATATACTTGTGCACATTGTGGCCGCAAAGGCCATTTAGCTAAATTTTGTTATGCAAAATTAAATATGATTAATAAAAATGTTTGGGTTCGAGAAAGTACTAACCCCATAGGAAACAAAAAGATTTTGGTACCAAAGAACACACCAAATTTGATTGATACAGGTGTGTCGTCCTCCTCCAAGACTTAGGGGGAGATGGTGCCCGGGTGGTGGATGCATCGAAGCTCAACGAATCAATCATCGCCTGCATCGCTATCAAAGAGGCACCTATTTTGGAGATTGCCCGTGATTTGGTAACTTCTCCACTTGAGAATTTTATCACTAGCTAGATCTATACATGCATGTGATTTGCTAGTTCTTTTTGTGGTAAAATACTTTAATTATGTAGACTTACATATTTGTGTATCTTGACTATAATTGAGATAATCTAGTTAGTTTACTTTTTAGTCTTGTTTTTGATTGTCCATATGTCGGATATTTTTTCTCATTTGGTTGATAAATGTTTTTATAAGTGTATATATATATATATAAACATACACACACACACACATACACACACACACACACACATATATATATATATATAATTGTCAAATATGAAAATTTTATTTACAACCATATTTAAGTAAATAAATGAAGATAACAATTGCGCGCCTCAACTCTTATCTAGAGGAATGACGAGGAGAAATTCAGAAGCCGTAAAGGATATTCGGCTTCAATATCTCGAATTTATTGCTTAATTATTGAGATATATATTGTTAATAATAATAAAATTAAATTAAATTAAATTTATGTGTTTTTCATGCCTATTAAAATTTTAGTATTATTTCACTATTATATATATAAAGATAAATAAGTTTTAAAAAAAAGAATACAAACTAACAAAAAAAATTAAAAAAATAGTTTAAACAGTTTTTTGGGCTGTTACGGTCGACCGACCGGTCGACCGAGTTAGCCTGTAATAGGAGTGATCGATCGGGCGGTTGACCGATCTAGCCTGTTACACAAAAAAAAAAATTTCCCGATGCCAGTCGACTGACTGAAACCGAGTTTACTCTCGGTTTGCCTCAGTCGACCAGGCAGTCGACCGGTAGTCAGGTCTGCCTATTTACCCGGTTTCTTATAAAACCCTAAACTCCTCTAATCTCTTTCCCTCATCTTCCTCCACCGACTTTCTCCTCTTCCCCTCTTCAATTTTCTTCTTCCCCCATATATTCCAACCCTCTCAAATCCTTCCCACACTAAAATTCCCCAATAAAAATTGTTTAAATCTCTTTCAGGCTCCAGATCTACAATATTTTTAACGAATTTTTAGGATTTTGAAGGTATATCCAATTTCTTCCTTAATCTCTTAAATTTCCTAAATTATTCTGGTTTATCTTTCATTATTCGTGCCATAGTCTTGTCTATTATCTTCAATATTCAAAGAGATCCAGAGCTGAGAAGGGGAAAACCCCTGATCCTCTTCCAACCCTTTCATCTCACAAAATGCATCCCATAGATTTTCAATCATCCATAATAAAATTGTTATATCTGGTAGGACTATGGTGCTTGGTGATTTTGAGCAGCTTAATCTTGCTAAAATTTTGGATACCAGTTCGCTTGAACATTTCGTCACTATCAAAGAACTGTATACCCTGAACTAGTACACTATTTCTACTCTAACCTGTCTTTCTAGAACAATCACATCAGGTCTAGAGTTTTGGGTAGAGATATTAACATTTCTCTTAATAAATTTGCCAATCTGCTATACCTCCCCTGTGAGGGGGTAGATATCTATAATGTAGATTTACATGATTTTGCCTATCCTAACGGTGAGTCTGCCTACACCGCCTCCACATTGCTTCATGATGATGATAACCCGCTTTGGTTAGGAATAAGGAGGTGAAGTATTACACTCTCACCGCCTAAGTCTTAGTTAAAATTGTTTTCTATAACCTCCTTCCAAAATCAGGAGAGTAAAGTCATGCTAGGGGTTCTGCTCCTCTTTTGATCTATTGCCTTTTGAAAAGTATTGGAGTCAACATACCCAAACTCATCGTTGACTACATGACTTCTGATCATCTCCTGATCCCAAACCGGTACTTTCCCTTTGGGATGCTTATCACACATCTCTTGAAGCAACTCAAGTTTGATCTTTCCACTGAACGGTCTATTGAACCGTCAGTTGATATCAACAACACTATTCTCAAGAGGATGCGTGTTAGAGAGCGAGCTCCTACTCCTCAGCCCCATCCTATCTTACCTGTTGTTGTTCCTAGACCTTCTTCTGCATCTTTTGCTCCTTTTGATCCATATCTAGTTCTCTTTACTCAGCTTTGGGAGCACAACCTGCAGATGACCGCTCACTTTCGGCTAGAGCAGCGAGTGGATAATGATCTTCATCACATTGGTGCTTCTATCCACTACCTGCAGACCTGTGTCGATGACACCTACAGCAGTAACGCTTGGCCGGCTCCTCTTCCGAGTAGTCACTCACGGCCACTTTCTCTGACGGGTCCTCCATTCGAACCATGGGTTCCACCTTCTATTGTTCCTGATCCACCAGCTCCACCGGAAGACCCTGATTTTCAGGAGGATTGACCCCTTTTGTTAATGACAAAAAGGGGGAGAGATATTGGATGGAGTTATTTGTGGGAGATAGTGTTTATATTTTGGAAATGTTTACTTGCTGTCTACTTTTGATTTTCTGTACTTGGATATATATTTGGTTTTGAGGTTGGCATGAACCTCTATACATGTATGGCATATTTATTTCTGATATGGTATTTATTCTTGTTATCATTATATAAGTGGTGTATGTGGTATATGTGTATTGTTTCTTGTTTCCTTTTGATCCAACCATCTGTCACATATATTGGAGGTTGGAGATAAATTTGGACGGTTCGAGGATAACCGTTTGTGCATACACTTTCTTAGTATCCTTGTTATGCATAGATGGTTGGCATATGAGTCTAATTGTTAAATCCTTTATATATGCTTTTATTGTACATTTAGCTCTTTTATGTCATATTCTTATATACGCATGTGTTTAGGGGGAGCTTCGCTTGAAGTCTCTTCCCAAATATTTGTAATAACTCCATATGTTTTGTCATCATCAAAAAGGGGGAGATTGTTGGCCCAAAGGCCATTAGCCCTAGTTTTGATGATAACAAACAATATGTAGTTATGTATTAACAAAAAATTGTTTAATTAAGTTTCAGATAAAATTATATGTTATATTTCGACTCTATCACAAGACTCACACATGTGGAAGCCATGAAGATTTAGATCCTAGAGCCTAGCACACTAGAAGAGCTCAAGGATCAAGCAATATCCAGAAGACTATTTCAAGATTTGTATTTTTACTTTTTCCATTTTAGTTAGGATTTATAGTCATTTGTTAAAATCAAGATGATAGAGGTTGATAACTTTTGGGATTGACACACACACACTCACATTTCATGTTCCTTTGTGTTTTCAAACAAAAATATACTACCATGTTTCTTATCTTTTCAGAAAAATGAAGTTTCGGAAAACCAAGTTTTGAAAAAACAAGTTTTTGAAAAACTGGTTTTTGTTTAAGAAAAAGAATTTATCAAAATATAGTTCTATTTTATTTGGGTGTTAATCCATGATCGCACTCTAGTTCTTCAAAGCCCGAGAACTCTATTTTGTATTTACTTATCAAAAGAATTTTTATTGGAAAAATATTGGTTTTGCAGAGATATCCAAAATCAAGTTTTGGGCCTCAGCCGGTCGACCGGGCGGTCGACCGCTGGCAGAGCAAAATTGCTCGGTCAGTCGACGGGGCGGTCGATCGACATGCACCAATGTGCAAACGTGCACTTTGGTCGACCGGGCCAGTCGACCGTCTACAAGAGTAGTGCTCTCTGTTTGGTCCGGTCTACCGACAGAGAGTTTCACTCTCTGTTTGGGACCACGGTCGACCGTCCGGTCGACCGCTTTTCCTAACGGTCGGAAATCCGACCGTTGGTTGTCGACCGGCCGGTCGATCGGCAAAAAAATTTCTGCTAACTTGGCTCCCAACGGCTAGTTTCAGATTTATCTTTTCTTGGGTCTTGTCCCAACGGATCTATTTTGTTTTCTACCCTTGTTTTCATCCTCTATATATAGTGGGACTATGAAAAAAGCTTAATAACAAGATTTTTAAGCCTTAGATCAAAGTTTTTCATAGTTTAGCCTCTTTGTAAAAGATTTTCTCTTGAGCCAACTATTTTCAAAGTTTTGGTGTTTTAGCTTGATCCTTTCCTCTACTTCTCTACTTGCTATTTATACTACACAATCCTAAGTGTTTCACTTTCTCATCTTGGTTGTAGGATTGTGCTTGTGAGCTATCTTTATGTTCAAGTGTTGATCACCGGTTTTCTTCGATTGAGAAGTTTTAGAGGTTGCGGCCTCGAGCGAGCTAGTGAGCTCCAAGTTAGTGTTGCGGCACCGTGAGAGAGGACAAGTTTGTCTGAAGAGTTCTAGTGAGAACTTGTAACTGGTTGACGATCCAGTGGGATCGATCATAGTGGAAATCCTTCATAGTGTTGAAGGCGGGGACGTTGAGTAGGGGCTCGAACCTCAAAACATATCCTTGTGTTTGTGATTGCCTACTATCTCTCTAAACTCTACTCTCTCTCTCTTTACTTGCATTTATATTACTTACTCATTTGCAAGTTCTATCTAATTGTTATTGCTTATTGCTAGTTTGTTTTAATTTCGCATTATTTGCCATTAAGTATATGATTGGTCGCTAATGTTGCATATTTAATATCATATTTTCATACTTATTATAGAATAAAATTTGCATTGTTCTAATTAAATGCTTAATTTATTTGCAGGCCCATTCCTTAAGGAGATGAAGAGAAATGAGCCCAAAAGCCCACCAAAATTCTGAGTTAAATCAGAATTAATTCGAGCTCAGTAAATCAGGGCAAAATCAAGAGGTTGAAAACAGGTTGAGAAGAATGCTCTCAGAATCGATCGGTTGAAGCAAAAATCAACGGTCATTTCTTCAAAATCTCGGAGCTAAACTGCAAATCCAATCAAACATAAAGACAGAACGAGAACCCGGGGAGACCCACCAACAGGCTGTGGCCACCTGGCCGCGGAAACGGGGCCAAAGCCGCGTTTCCGCGGCTTGGTTGGGGAGTTAGGGGGAGCGTTTGCTCCCCTGATCTCCCCGGGATCCTCCTCGTGTGGGTTATGCCTATAAAAAGCCACTACTTGCACTGAAAATGGGACGACCATGCAGAGATAGGATTTAGCCTAGTTTTCAATTCTTGTAGTTTAGGTTTTTCTTTTCTTTTTATGTAATTTGAATGTAAGCTTAGGTTAGATGAAGATTCATGTAAGTAAGAGAGAGAGAGGCTGATGTTGAGAGTGACACTGATGTACCCTCCTCCTTTCTTCCATTGTCTCTGCAAGTAATAAAGATAAATGTTTTTGTTTTATGTTCATATTTCCTTTTGTTTCCTTATTCCTCTTTCTACTTTACCTCTTATGTTTTTGATGAGCTTGCAAGTGAATCCAGAAGTATAAGTATACAAAAGCCTTTGTGAGTGCCAACGATACTTCATGAAGACGTTCTCCTCCTCAAGATCCATATCACTTCATTCTTGCAAGGCTTGATGATATAATGCGAACAGGGACTGTGCTCGATCTTATAACCTATGCGTTGAACGCCTCCAAAGTAAGGTAGAACATGCAAAGGTTTCCAAGTAAGTCATCAATCAAATTAGGTAAGTATTTCTTCAACCTTCTTTCTTTTCTTTTGTTTCTTTAGTATTGATCACCACATCTCCCAAATCTTTCATCATTTCTTTTCCAACTCATTTGTACATAGTCACTTTCTAATTCTCTCCACTTTCTTCATTCTACCATTTTCTTTCTAACTTTAACATAACTCGTTTTTCATTTTTCTTTCTTAAAAACAAAGAAGAACTTTCGTTTTGTCTTCATAAAGATTTCAATAAAGAACCGTGAACGCTTCTATCGCAAAACCCTCCTTGTGGATCACGACCCGCATAGCCACTTGCTATAGCGGTAAGAATTGAGCACTTGCACATCTTTATTCTACATCTGAAATTCTTTATTTTGTGTGCAGGTTTTGCCTCAATCAAAATTTATGGCGCCGTTGCCGGGGAGGGTAACGTTTTTATTGAAATCTGATTTTTATTGAAAATTTTTTAGAACTAAAATGAACTTTCTTCTCTGTTGCAGGTTATAGGGCAAGCAAAGCAGGAAAATAAGATTGCAGTAACATATATGTGGTCTTGGGCCTCTGCTCTAGAAAGCAGAGACCAAGTGCCCTCTGATTTGTCGCGTTTTCGTGGCCAAAGCCGCGGATCCGCGGCAAAAAAAGAGTTGACTACTAAACGGTTTTTTACAGGGATGCTTGTTTTGCAAAAATATTGTTTTTTGCAAACTTTATTTTTTATATGCCATCACATAAGCCTGCTAATAAACCAACAGTAAAATACTTGTTGAAAAAGATAAAAAATTGATTAGACGTTTACATTTTAGGCACGTGTCTTTTCAATTCATTTATTTTTACTGTTGAAGAGTGCTGGAGCAAGGTACGTTCGCATTGCATGTAGAATAGGACTCATCTCTTGGTTGATTTACATCGCTTTGAGTGAATCTTATTTACTTATCTTGTACACTTGCACAAATTGATTTTAAGGACACCACCCATTAACAAGATAAGGTGGGGATTTAATCACCCTTCCTTGGCCCAAAAATCAGATTCCAAGCACTTACTAACCCGAGCCTAACTAAAAATGAGTAGACGTTGGCCCTAGGGACATCTTGGACTCAATTAGGAGATTATCCTAAGGGGGAAAGGTGTTGGAATTTGACTCCTGCAAAATCAGTGTCTAGGAAAGGGATTAAGGACCGAAAGCCCGAAGATTGGTGGTTATTTAATTAAGGAACGTCTTTAACGGAAAACCTCCCACCAATCTTACCCTGACCTGGCTGATTAGCTTGCGGTCAAAGTCTGCATTATACCTCCCGTGGACGGTCTAACCAGTTAGGAGTCGTCTAGGTCATAAGTCTACCCTAACTTAGGTTAGAATTTTTTCTTTTTTGTTTGCTTATTTGTTTGTTTTTCTTTCTTTGTATTCTATTGTGTGATATGGCTTATAATAATAATTTTTTCAACTTCAATAATAATCCATATTACACACCGACTTCATTTTCGGATATTACCAACCCGGCATATCATAACTTTAACCAACCTAGTGTGCCGGATTGGTCTTATCCGAATCAATATAACCCATGCCCCCAATCTTATAACCATAATTTCCATAATGATTTCAACTCTTCACAGAGTCAGTGGGGATTCACCTACCCTGAGTCCAATTTTCAATCAACTTGTCCTCCTTCTCCACCTTGTCCACAATATTTTCAAGATTCATACTCAGTTCCACCAGTCCAAAATAGAAAACTATCAATTTTGGAAAGGAGTATGCGTGAGTCCAAACACAAATCCCAAAATCTGATGGACTCACAATTTCACCACCAATTCCAAGACAACACTTCATATTTTCATCAAAACAATGAACCTATCAACTATGAAAAGATGCTTGAAGCCATGACTCATGCTCAAACCGCTCGTAATCGTGACATCGATATGATGGTTCAATCTCTACGTTCTCATCGTTTGACCAGTTCTGATGTCCCTAACCATTCTGTTAGAGCCGAAGAGTCATGTAGTTTTGAAAATCAAGGTTCCATTTCAGAACAGTCATTTGAACTTGCCCAAACTCCAAATAACATTGATAGTTTGGAAAGTTATGAAAAACACCTAGAGGGGGGGTGAATAGGTGTTAATGCTAATCTAGAAACTTAATGCGCTAAATGCGGAAGCTTAAAATAATTTTGCAATCACACTTAATACAACCAACAAGTGTAGCCGAATTCCCCGTGAAGGGCTCTGGACTAACTCCTCTTGATTCCCCTAAATATTGGTTGAGGTTCTATATGAAGCTCTTGTGGTTAAGTATAAGTGAGGCACACACACAAGTATATAATAGATATGGCAATATGAAACAATGCTCAACACAAGCAATAAGATATGAATGAATGAATGATGCTTTGCACAAAATAAAGAGAGAGAGTTGAGAGACAATGGATCAAACGCAAAGACAAGATATGTTTTGAGGTTCGAGCCCCTAGCTCTACATCCCCGCCTTCACCACCGTGAAGGATTTCCAATCCACTATCTCCCACCGAGGGAACCTCCACCGAGGAGGATTTGTTACAACAATAGGAGTACCAAACTCCTCTCTCAAACACCGCCTCACAACCGAGGGGTTGGCCCGTAGCCAAACAACAACCAACAACACCTCGACCGAAGAGGGTTACAAAACAAACTCCACCTCTCACTAGAGGGAGCAAACCACAAGCTTCAACCTCTACCAAAGAGGGAGCAAACCAATCACCCGATCAACCTCTACCAAAGAGGGATACAACAAAAGCAAGGGTGTTTACAACAAGTGGTTTCTTTCAACCACAAACAATCTATTTTCTTTTTCCACAAACAAAGATCCTAAATAGAATAGGATAGAAGATAAGCTCAAGTGTGGAAAACAAAGTGTTTTGATCAAAGAAAATCTCTTGGGAAAATACCAAATTGATATGGAAATGAAGAACAAGAAACCAATCCCAAAAACCTATTTTCTTTGAAAATAACAAAACACTTAAAAACAAATAGATGAATCTTTTTGGCAATTAAACTCTTTTGAAAACTTCTTTTAAACACCAAGAATAGAGAGAAATTTTAGCTCATGAAAACTTAGCAAAAATGCCAAAGAAATGGGGTTTATATAGGCCAAACAGAAAACTAGCCGTTAGGCTGATCTGGCAGCCTGACAGGCTTGCGGCCGGCCGACCGCCAACGGTCAGAAATATGACCGTTGGGGCAATCCGGTCGACCGCTCGGCCACCGCCCAGATACAGAGAGCAGAGCTCTCTGGTCCGGTCGACCGCCCAGATACAGAGAGCAAGCTCTCTGATCCGGTCGGTCGACCGGCCGACCGGCCCACTGTGCCAGCAGACGTGCATAGGTCTGTGCACGTCGATCGACCGCCCGGTCGACCGGCAGGCCTGTCAGCACAGTTCTGGGTCAGAAAACATGTTAAAAAATATTTCTAAAAATCTTTTATCTCTTCTAAAATTCCATAAAACTTGTTTTAATATTTTATATTGAAGAGCAAACTTGTGATAAATATTTCAAGACAAATATCAATTATATTGAATCATTTTTGTGTCTTGCAAATTTTATCAAAAACAAAAACTTGTATTTTATCAAACTTGGATTTTTCAACACATGAATAGGAAAGTCAAAATAAGTTTGTTTAAAAGTTAGCATGCATGTATAGAATGAATCTACTATACATAAACCAATTAAACTTGTTTTGATCAGCTATTCATGAAAACAAATATTGGTTAAACCAAATCCGAAAAACCAATATCCAAACATAAAAACGTGTGTGTTGTGCACTTGAGCATATCAACTATACTAAGCTTTACAAATGGATCTAAAACACACAAACCTAAACTAGGATACCTAAGTCTTCTTGACGATCTTCCATCTTCAAGTCGGCTTGGTCCCAAAAACTTGATCCACCGAGTGCAAAGGTATGATCTTGTTGCTCGGGCACGGGAATCACCAAGTGAAGGCTTCCAAACTCCTCTTTTTTAAGCAATCACCAACTAATATCTTGTTTAATGATCTGAAACTAAAATCACAAGATTATTAGTAAACATAACTACATGAGTTAATCATCATCAAAACTAGAGAGGAAGGCCTCCGGGCCAACAATCTCCCCCTTTTGATGATGACAAAACTCATGGAGTTATATATGCATGGATTAAAGTTAAGCTTCAAAGAAGCTCCCCCTTAACTCATGCATAAACAAATAAACATAATGAATATGCAATGAAGGCTCTTAAACATGAATGCATAGATATGCATAAACAATAAAAAGGCAATAAAAAGGCTCTAGATACCAATGAAATGTTCAAAAACAAAACATGTTCTAGATACCAATTAAAATTAAACTAAATTAAACTTAATATATGTAAAAAATAAATATGCATATAAAACTCAAAATCTTTCTCCCCTTTTTGTCAATCATTAACAAAGGGGTAAAAAATAAAACAAAACAAAATCTTCTCACCCTTTTTAATACAAAGAATCAATCATCAATAAAGGGTAAAAGCAAAACTAAATCAATAAATTTTTCTCCCCTTTTGTTCGAAAACAATGAATCAACAAAAAGGTTAATAAAAACAATGTTCTCCCCCTTTTTGTCTAAAACAAAAACAAAAACCAAATAGGGATAACAATCAATTATGGTACCAATTGAAAATATGTCAAAGTAGCATCTTGATACCAATTGAAAGTAAACATAGGTCAATCAACAAATGGTATATGCGATATACATTTATGAAGAGGAAGATGTGAAGCTTCCCTACATAGATACATTACATGAAGGAGGGATGACAAGCCCTAATTCACATAACGTACACTATGCAATGCATAAGAGGAGATGTGAAGCTCTCCCTACACACGTGTATCACATAAAGAAGAGATGTCAAGCTCTTCAATACAAGATACACTCAACATGAATCAATATGTAGAAGAGATGTTAAGCTCTCCTTGCATATAGGCAATACATATCAAAACTCTTGTATTTATTTTCTTTAAACAAAATTTTGAGATACCAATTTTAAAAACATTCAAATAAACATCTTGATATCAAAAGATAGTATTTTTATTTTTTTAAGTATATGATATAAATTTTAAAAATTTATTTTCTATCATAAAGCAAGGGAGTGGAAATACAAATACCAATTGAAATATGAAAATCGAATTTTCTCCCCCTTTATGAAATACCAACAAAACACATGCATAAGCTTGTTTAAGAAACCAATTGAAAATTGAATCAATTGAAACAAACTTGAAGCTCAAGCTTAGCATAAACAAAATATATATGTAAAAAAATTTAATACCAATCAAAATTGATACTATTGGAATTGAAAAACATACATACATACAAACATATATGAGTATACAAGAAAAATCAAAATTGATACCAATTGAAAGAATTTCAATGATACCAATTGAAACAACAATAATGATCAAGTGTATACATCATATAACTAATCCTTCCAATCATGTTCAAGTTTAAAATGATTTTCAATATAAAGCATACATGAGCATGATCTCCCATCCGTCCGCCCGTGGAAGGTAGGGGTTTTCAAAAAATAGATTTGAAAATATAATATGTTTGAAAAACTCTACCAAATGAAAAATACCGTAAATAGTTATATGAAAAATTTATAAACTAGTACGAAATCCTTCAAGCAAGGAATAAAACAAAATTAATTTTTCATGAAACTTGAAATCCACATGATAATCAACACTCTAAGCCAATTAAGCATAAATATGACTCATGAAAACAAACACATGAGTAAACAATAAATGTGAGTGTACAAATACAATGTGAAGATCATAATCATGAAAGATGGACAATAAGCTCAATATTCCTTGAAACAAGAAAATCATCAAAAACTTATTTAATCTTCAAGGTATATGTATGTCCTATACAAACTAAAGTATACATACATATCCAAACACAACGAGTCACAAAGATATATGCATGAAGGCACGTGGCTCAAAAGGATGTATATGTATAAACAATAGTTTGGATAAAATAGACATATACATGAAGTTAAACATATACACAAAAATAAATCCAAAAATGGAATACAAGTTTAAAATGCATGGATCATCAAAACTAGACTATACTAGTACATCTAATGGGTTCAAATAAGCATTCAAGCACAAACATATATAGATTTATTTGTGGCCCACTATATGTACAAATATATACCTAGTCTTAATGAAAACTAACATCTAAACATGTAATCAAATCATTAGGCATAAAACAAGATGTAAATCAACATGAAAAATATAAACATGATTATTATGTAAATCCACATGTTATTAAACCTATGATAAACATGATAGCTAAACAAATGGTAAGAACACTAAAATAATGATCCATATTAAACATGGGTGTCTCAAAGGCTATACATGCATGTCAATGGTCTAATAATCATGGCATTTTCATAATAATCTACAAACAATAAGACATGCTATAAATAATGAACATGGAAAGCATGTAAACAATAATTAGGAGTTAGGAATCGTTACCAAAAACCTAGAAGGCAACTCTCCTTGTCTCCAAAACAATGTGGTCTTCCCACCAAGCATCCCTTGAAAGTGATGCATCCAAAATATTTCCTTTAAGTACGGAACGCATCCACTCCAAGGTACCGCTACTCTCACGTCATGTGAGAGCCCACACCTACATCATAAACAAGAGGGGTGGTCTTTGGTACCGACAACTTTTTGGGTCCATGGGGGTTAGTACCTTCTCTAACCCAAACAAATTTATTTGCTAAATTTGAAACATGTAATCTATCAAAACAAAATTTAGCAAGGTGGCCCTTACGTCCACAATGTGTACAAGTGTACACATGAGCATACATAGTGTGATGGTGTCCGTGAGGAGCATGTGTATGCCGTGGAGGGTGTTCATGAATAGATGGAACTTGTTTCTTTCGAAACAAAGATTCCAAACGTGTATGGCCCACAACACATTGGCTCAAAGTGGAGCCCAAACAATCAACACTCTTCTTAAGCATGGATATATCTTTTTCAATCAAAGAAGAAGTGTGGCATGCAATAGGTGTTCTAGGTGAAGCATGGCAAACATGAGAAACAATATCATTTTCCAAAGATTTATTTTTATTAACACAAATTTCTAATTCTTTTGTAATGAAATCAATTTCCTTTTTCAAGGAACCATTATTTTTTACAACAAAATCAATTTTTGAAGTTAAAACTTTATTTTTATTCAAAACATCATTACAATCATTTTTAGACTTTAAAAACTCATTTTCTTTAAGTGCAAGATCTAGTTGATATCTTAATGAATCCCTTTCATTATAAATCTCAACCTTTTCTTGCAAAACATTGTTGAGTCTAGAATGCAAACTTTTTTTTTCAAGGCCTAGACTTTTCTTTTTCAAAACTTTATACTTTTCAATTAATTTTCACAAACAATAGATAGTTCTTCATTCAAAGCATGGGCATCAATATAATCATTTGAAGAACTAGCATCATCATCATCATCTAAGTGGGTTTCCGAGTGTACCTCAAGGGAGTCATTCCCTTGGACCGTATAGTATTGTGAATCGGATTCTCCACTAGTCTCCTCCTCTTATTGAATTGGCACTTGAAGCTTGGAGGTGGTGGTTGTTGTCAACTTGTTCCACACTGCAAAGGCGGAATCAAGATTAGAAACATGCATAAGATATTCTTTATTTAATGTGCTTCTAATGGCCTCTAGGGCTTATGCATTGGCCCTTATATGCTTGCTATCACTAAGGTAGGATTCCTTGGTAATGGCAAGGTGAACCTTATAAACTAGGGTTTGTAGGTAAATGGACATCCTAGTCTTCCAAACAAGAATGTTGGAAGGGTCAAACATAGGTGGGGTCATGAAGTCCATGGGTCCAAACTAAATGTGTGCAAACAAGCAAATGTGCAAATGCAAATGATAGACTAGCAAACAAGGATCTCACTCCTAGGTGGTTAAACCTAAATATCAGGAGTGTAGGCTCTGATACCAATTGAAAAACACCTAGAGGGGAGGTGAATAGGTGTTAATGCTAATCTAGAATCTAAATGCGCAAAATGCGAAAGTTTAAAACAATTTTGCAATCACACTTAATACAACCAACAAGTGTAGCCGAATTCCCGTGAAGGGCTCTGGACTAACTCCTCTTGATTCCCCTAAATATGAGTTGAGGTGCTATATAAAGCTCTTGTGGTTAATTATAAGTGAGGCACACACACAAGCATATAATAGATATGACAATATGAAACAATGCTCAACACAAGCAATAAGATATGAATGAATGAATGATACTTTGCACAAAATAAAGAGAGAGAGAGTTGAGAGACAATGGATCAAACGCAAAGACAAGATATGTTTCGAGGTTCGAGCTCCTAGCTCTACATCCCCGCCTTCACCACCGTGAAGGATTTCCAATCCACTATCTCCCACCGAGAGAACCTCCACCGAGGAGGATTTGTTACAACAATAGGAGTACCGAACTCCTCTCTCAAACACTGCCTCACAACCGAGGGGTAGGCCCGTAGCCAAACAACAACCAACAACACCTCTACCGAAGAGGGTTACAAAACAAACTCCACCTCTCACTAGAGGGAGCAAACCACAAGCCTCAACCTCTACCAAAGAGGGAGCAAACCAATCACCCGATCAACCTCTACCAAAGAGGGATACAACAAAAGCAAGGGTGTTTACAACAAGTGGTTTCTTTCAACCACAAACAATCTCTTTTCTTTTTCACAAACAAAGATCCTAAATAGAATAGGATAGAAGATAAGCTTAAGTGTGAAAAACAAAGTGTTTTGATCAAAGAAAATCTCTTTGGAAAATACCAAATTGATATGGAAATGAAGAACAAGAAACCAATTCCCAAAAACCTATTTTCTTTGAAAATAACAAAACACTTAAAAACAAATAGATGAATCTTTTTGGCAATTGAACTCTTTTGAAAACTTCTTTTAAACACCAAGAATAGAGAGAAATTTTAGCTCATGAAAACTTAGCCAAAATCCCAAAGAAATGGGGTTTATATAGGCCAAACAGAAAACTAGCCGTTAGGCTGATCTGGCAGCCTGACAGGCTTGCGGTCGGCCGGCCGGCCGACCGCCAACGGTCAGAAATATGACCGTTGGGGAAATCCGGTCGACCGCCCAAATACAGAGAGCGGAGCTCTCTGGTCCGGTCGATCGCTCGGTCGACCGCCCAGATACAGAGAGCAAGGCTCTCTGATCCGGTCAGCCGACCGGCCGACCGGCCCACTGTGCCAACAGACGTGCACATGTCTGTGCACGTCGGTCGACCGCCCGGTCGACCGGTAGGCCTGTCAGCACAGTTCTGGGTCAGAAAACATGTTAAAAAATATTTCTAAAAATCTTTTATCTCTTCTAAAATTCCATAAAACTTGTTTTAATATTTTATATTGAAGAGCAAACTTGTGATAAATATTTCAAGACAAATATCAATTATATTGAATCATTTTTGTGTCTTGCAAATTTTATCAAAAACAAAAACTTGTATTTTATCAAACTTAGATTTTTCAACACATGAATGGGAAAGTCAAAATAAGTTTATTTTAAAGTTAAGCATGCATGTATAGAATGAATCTACTATACATAAACCAATTAAACTTGTTTTGATCAACTATTCATGAAAACAAATATTGGTTAAACTAAAACCGAAAAACCAATATCCAAACATAAAAACGTGTGTGTTGTGCACTTGAGCATATTAACTATACTAAGTTTTACAAATGGATCTAAAACACACAAACCTAAATTAGGATACCTAAGTCTTCTTGACGATCTTCCATCTTCAAGTCGGCTTGGTCCCAAAAACTTGATCCACCGAGTGCAAAGGTATGATCTTGTTGCTCGGGCACGGGAATCACCAAGTGAAGGCTTCCAAACTCCTCTTTTTGAAGCAATCACCAACTAATATCTTGTTTAATGATCTGAAACTAAAATCACAAGATTATTAGTAAATATAACTACATGAGTTAATCATCATCAAAACTAGAGAGGAAGGCCTCCGGGCCAACAAGTTATCCCTTGCCTGAAATCGAACTTGAAAATGAATATGATCATGAACTTCAACTTAGTGATTCAATTTTTCTTCTTGATTCAATAATGACTCTGGTATCTTTACCTGATTTAATCTTTTCCCCGAGTCAACATTGGATCCTGTACCAATTCATCATGAAATTGAATCACCTATTTTTGATGATCATATTGAACTAGACCAATTTTACACTTTTGAAAATCCTATTGACAAATTGGCAAGTTCTCATTTTTTGATATTGAACTCAATGAGATATGTGACCTAGATTCTCAAATCTGTGATCCAGTTCAACTTTCTGAATCAATATTGACTCCTGTTTTATTACCAAACTTGAGTAATATTTTAGAGTCAGTTTTGATTCCCCCACCTATCATTCCTGAACTTGAATCACCAATATTAAGTCACATTCCATTGTTGGAAAATAAATATGGACTTGAGTTTCAACTTCTTGACTTGGACCCAATTCCTGAACCTATTTTGACTCCTGAACCTTTACTTGACTTAAGTCACCTTCCTGAGTCGGTGTTAGTTCCTGTACTTCCTGAGTCCAAGTCAATCATTCTATCTTTTCACACTCCATTCTGGGACGAGGTGGTTGACAAATTTGACTCAGAAATTAATTTTGGAATTTGGAAATTAGATGGGGTCAAATATTTAATAAAAATCCATTATGGATTCATCATTTTAATGGGTTATATTCGAGATATTTCTGGTGGGTTCCTCCGAACTCCACAAAAAATTGATTGGGCCGCATTTCGTGGACCAATCAGACCACCACCAGAACCACCACCTTAAGGTAACATTTTCCTTCCCTTTCGTCTTTTTCATGCATCTATGCATTAATTCATACATTGAGGATAATGCATGAGATAGGTGTGGGGGAGGGTTCTAACATAACTTAGTTTCTTTTCTTTTTATTAAAAAAAAATTATTAACATTTTCTTTACTTTTAAAAACTTTTTGAAAATAGAAACAATATTTTGACATACGTTTTGTAAGAAATTATGTTAATTTTAAGGAATAGGAAAATCCAAATTAGGATTTCCTATACTTGATCAAAATAAGATTATATGTTTGATTTTTAGGATTAGGAGATAATTTGTCAAAGTAATTTAGTCTTGATCTTTACCTTGATGAAATATGCACATTTCATACACTTACACACTTAGGGTTCAAAAACAAAGATTCTTATGCCTTATAAAAAAAAGAGAAAAAAAATATGAACAAGTCTAATTATTGATTAGCTAGGTGCTTTGGCCTAAGCAAGCCTTAGTATTTATGCGAAAGATGATTAGATAAGTTTAAGAAAAAAATATAAAATCCTCTGATTAAGCTGGGTATTTGTGCCTAATAAAGCATAAGAATTCATGCCTAAAAGGGGCTCATATAATAAAATCCTTAGTTTTGTGGCCTTGTTTGCTCGAGTCCTTAAGTCCTTGGGGGTGTTTTCTCACCCAGTGCCCTAAGACCGTTTGGTTTGGGAGTCATCGATTAAAGGCTCGTTACATAGGCAGATTAGAAAGCATAATAGAACTAAGGAATAATACCATCAAAAATATATATAAATAAATAAGGCATAAGAGTTAGAGTTAATGAACCCTTCGTCAAAATTTTCACGATCACAAGATGCATATGACTTAGGGTAAAGTAATAGACTAGATGAGAAGTACAATTTGACTTCTTATTTTGATTGATAACAAATTTTTGAATAGAGACTAAGTTTAGGAATGAAAAATTCAGTTTTCCTATAACTTATAGATTGCTTAAATCTTACAATTATATTTCAAATATTTTCTCTTTCAAAATGCTTTTCGAAAATACTAACTCTTTGTTTCTCTTTCTTTATAGATTTTGTGGGTGCAATCTGCTGAAAACCCTCACGAGACAAAACTCGTCCTCTAGGGGAAACCTAGAGGTTTAACGGCTTGTTGCACATGCTCAGTGCAATCACGTGACCTGCGAAAGTGGTCTAATAATCCTTAGTATAGTTTAGTTGTTTTGCTCGAGGACGAGCAAAAGATAGGTATGGGGGTGTGATTGGTCGCTAATGTTGCATATTTAATATCATATTTCCATACTTATTATAGAATAAAATTTGCATTGTTCTAATTAAATGCTTAATTTATTTGCAGGCCCATTCCTTAAGGAGATGAAAAGAAATGAGCCCAAAAGCCCACCAAAATTCTGAGTTAAATTAGAATTAATTCGAGCTCAGTAAATCAGGGCAAAATCAAGAGGTTGAAAAACGGTTGAGAAGAATCCTCTCAGAATCGATCGGTTGAAGCAAAGATCAACGGTCATTTCTTCAAAATCTCAGAGCTAAACTGCAAATCCAATCAAACATAAAGACAGAATGAGAACCCGGGGAGACCCACAACCAGGGTGTGGCCACCTGGCCACACCCTGGCCGCGAAAACGCGACCAAAGCCGCGTTTTCGCGGCTTGGTTGGGGAGTTAGGGGGAGCGTTTGCTCCCCCGATCTCCCCGGGATCCTCCTCGTGTGGGTTATGCCTATAAAAAGCCAATACTTGCACTGAAAATGGGACAACTATGCAGAGATAGGATTTAGCCTAGTTTTCAATTCTTGTAGTTTAGGTTTTTCTTTTCTTTTTATGTAATTTGAATGTAAGCTTAGGTTAGATGAAGATTCATGTAAGTAAGAGAGAGAGGCTGATGTTGAGAGTGACACCGATGTACCCTCCTCCTTTCTTCCATTATTTCTGCAAGTAATAAAGGTAAATGTTTTGGTTTTATGTTCATATTTCCTTTTGTTTCCTTATTCCTCTTTCTACTTTACCTCTTTTGTTTTTGATGAGCTTGCAAGTGAATCCAGAAGTATAAGTATACAAAAGCCTTTGTGAGTGCCAATGATACTTCATGAAGACCTTCTCCTCCTCAAGATCCGTATCACTTCATTCTTGCAAGGCTTGATGATATAATGCGAATAGGGACTGAGCTCGATCTTATGACCTATGCGTTGAATGCCTCCAAAGTAAGGTAGAACATGCAAAGGTTTTCAAGTAAGTCATCAATCAAATTAGGTAAGTATTTCTTCAACCTTCTTTCTTTTCTTTTATTTCTTTAGTATAGATCACCACATCTCCCAAATCTTTCATCATTTCTTTTCCAACTCATTTGTACATAGTCACTTTCTAATTCTCTCCACTTTCTTCATTCTACCATTTTCTTTCTAACTTTAACATAACTCGTTTTCATTTTTCTTTCTTAAAAACAAAGAAGAACTTTCGTTTTGTCCTCATAAAGATTTCAATAAAGAACCGTGAACGCTTCTATCGCAAAACCCTCCTTGTGGATCATGACCCGCATAGCCACTTGCTATAGCGGTAAGAATTGAGCACTTGCACATCTTTATTCTACATCTGAAATTCTTTATTTTGTGTGAAGGTTTTGCCTCAATCAGTATAGCCATCACCTATTCACCCCTCTTTAGGTGATTTTTTACTTCCTTGCATCTCCCTGCTCTAGAAAGCAGGGACTCTATTTCCAATAGCATGCTGCGCATATGCATTTTTAGCCGCGCAAATGCTGTAAAGCTCTAGGCACAGATCCCTAAATTTTGCAAGGTTGTTCCAAATATCATGTTTTGCTATATTCTGCTGCTATTTTTCTGCTTTAATTGCCTACACACTGCAATAATAAATAACAAAAACAGTAAATTGGACGTATTAATATAGTTTAGACATTTGCATCGTATGCACATGTCAATTTTATTCTAATATTCTGTATTTTTTTCTGTTGTTGTGATTTGAACTGAGGTGTACATATTGCACTGCACATAGCATAGGACAAACATGTGAGTGATTTACTCACTTTCTGTGTTTAATTCTTATCTTTATTACACACTAGTACGAATCAGACTTAAGGGCAAATCCCGTGACAACATAAGGTGGGAAAGTCATTATGCTCCCTTAGCCCCAAAACAACCTCCCCTCTCACACAATAATAAAAATTGATAGACGTTGGCCCCTATGGATATTTCAGACTCATTAAGAGATTAGCCCAGGAGAAAGTTGTTAGTACCAGACTCTTACCAAATCGATGTCTAAGGTTGAGGATTAAAAGGTTAAGCCTCAAAAATCTAGTGGTTTAACTTAAGGCCTGTTGCTTATGCATGGATACCTCCCACTGCATATTGCCCTTACCTGGCCGATTAGCTCGTGGTCAGACACTGCAATATCCCTCTCTTGAACAGTCGACCAGTTAGGAGTCGTCTAGGTCTAGGCCAACCCTAGTATAGGTTTGTTTTGATTTTTTTCTTTCTTTTGTTTGTTTCTTCTTTTTTGTCTGTATTTGTTTGTGAAATGGATTTCAACAATAATAATTCTTTCAATCTTAAAATGAATCTAATTTCATTCCGACCTCTCGAATAAATCCAACCAGGCTTTATACAACAAGGACAAACCAGAAAAGTCGATTGGATGTATTCGACTAAATATAACCCATACCTCCAATCTTATGATAAAAATTTTCAAAGTAATTTCAACTCTTCACAGAGTCGACGGGTATTCACCTTCCCCAGGGCTAAGTTCCAACAACTTTGTCCACAATTTTGCTTCCTAAACTCCTTTTCTAGAACAACATATTGAAGAAAAATTCGAGTTAGAAAAGAATATAAAAGTCTTAGAAGCCATGCTTGAGTCCCAACAACAATATCAAAATGCGCTTGACTCATAATTATTCCAACACCAAGCTTCATATACTCCTTTTTACAGCAATCCATAGAAGTATATCTGAACTAGAAAAGAGTATGAAAGCAATACAAGCCATGCTCGACTCACAATCTTCACAATCTTTTTCACATCATGCTTCATATGCTATTTTTCTACCGTAACACATAGAAGAAAAAGCTGAGTTAGAAAAGAGTATAGTAGCCATTCAGAAGGCCGAACTACAATTTCAGAAAATGTTGGCCTCCCCAATTCAATAATATTTTCAATATTCATACTTAGTCTCACCTCTTCAAAATGATGAATAATTAGTCTTGGACACGAGTATAGAACACTTCCGTGAGTCCGAGCAACAATCACAAAACATTTTGGATTCACCATTTCAATCAAAATTTCAAGACTCATGCTTATGTTTTCCAGTCCCACCTATTCAAAATGAAAAACCATCAATCCTGTAAATGAGTATGGAACTCTTGCTGAGGTGAGTGAAAATCTCAAAATTTGTTGGACTCACTATTTTTCAAAACCAAGCTTCACATACTTCGGTTCCAGAACATCCAACTATAAAAATCTGTCCTAGAAAAGAGTATGGAAGCCTTGCGTGAGTCAGAGCAACAATCATAAAAATCTGATGGACTCACGATTTCACCACAATTTTCAAAACAAACTTTCATACTCACCTTTTCAATAAGAACAGATTACACACAGTATAGCAGACATGATTCAGACTCAAAATTCTATTACCCGACCTATTAGTAGGTTAGACTCAATAATAAGTGAATTGGTCAATGATTATAAGAATAAGAAAACTCTCTTGTCAATCTTTGACTAATCCTTATATCTCTAAATATGTCGATTGGACTCGAGAATCATGTTATTTTAGAAACCAAGATTCAATTTCAGCACACCCATTTGAACTTCATCAAACTCCAAGTTTTGAGAGTTATATTGACATTTTAGAAAGTTGTCCTTTTTCTGAAATTGAACTTGAGCATGAATATAATCCTGAAGCTAAATTTGGTAACTCAATTCTATTTCTTGTCACAATATTGACTCCGGTATTTTTACCCAAATTTAATTACTTTTTCAAGTCAGTATTGGATTTTGTATTTCATCGTGAAATTGAATCACCTATCTTTCAAGATGAACACATTGAGCCTGACCAACACCAAACTTCTGAGAGTAACATTAACAAATTGGCAAGTTTTCATTTTCATAATATTGAACTCAATCAAGAATGTGAGTCAGATCCTCAATTTGTAATCAAGTTCAAATTTCTGAATCAATATTGATTCCTATTTTGTTACCTTTGAGCAACATTTTAGAGTCAGTTTTAATTCTCATATCTGTCATTCTTGAACTTGAATTACCAATTTTGCAAAGTCACATTCCATTATGACGAAATGAATGTGAATTAGAGCTTCAACTTCTTGATTTGGACCCACTTCCTGAACAAATTTTTACTTCAGAACCATTATTTGATTTTAGTAAGTTTCCTGAGCTGGTATGAGCCAAATCAATCATTCCATCTTTTCACACTCCATTATGAGATAAATGTGATGAAAATAATATCTTTGTAATTATTTTTAAAATTTGAAAATTAGATGGGGTAAATTCCTAATAAAAATCATCCACATTTATATTATAATAATGGATTATATTAGAGAGGGCATTGGTGGGTTCCTGTGAACCAACATAATTTGTATTCGGCTGTGTTTCATGCACCAATCAGACCTCCACCAAAATCATCACCTTGAGGTGGATTCTTCTTCTCTCTATATTTTCATGCATACATACATTCGCAATACATTGAGGAAAATACATGAGATAAGTGTGAGGGAGGGTCTACTAACGTAGAGTTTTTAGATTTTTTTTCTTTTTCATTTCTTTTCAGATATTTTGAGAATCTTCCTTTTTTGTATAGGATTTTTTCTTCTTTAAAAAAACTATTTTAAACAAAAGAAAAAGTTTTGGTTTTTTTAAGAAAATTAAGATGATCTTAGAAATTAAGGAAAAAACAATTATGACATCTTAAATCTAGTCAAAATAATGGATCTTATTTAAAATTATTTGTTAAGTAAGATAGATTGGAAAGATAATTTGATTTTTAACTTTTTTGCCTTAGAGAGTATGTACCTCACACTTACACATTTTTGGAATGGAAACAAAGATCTAAAATTCATAAAGCACAAATATATAAAAAGAAACAAATATTGTATATATGAATTAAAAAATACTTTTTAAAGCTGGATAATTATGCCTCAAGAAGCATGATTATTCACACCTAATGGTGGTAAAAATAACAAATAATCCTCCTAAGTTTTGTGGCCTTGTTTACTCAAGTCCTTAAGCCTGACGAATGTCGTCTCATCTGGTACCCTAAGATCATCATACTTGGGAGTTACCGGCTAAAAGCTCATTACCCAGATAAACTAGAAAGCCTAAAAAAACTAAGGGAAGGAGGAAAAAAGAAAAATATATGTACATAAATGAATAAATGGCTTAATGGTTAGAGTTGAAGTCCCAAGAATCTACACTATCATAAAGTGCATATTATCTAGGTTTTTATGAAAGATAAAATATTCAATCCAATTTTGAATTCTTACCTTAATTGATGACAAGATCTTGCATATAAACTAAAGTTTAAGGACGAATAATTTTTGGTGAACTTAAGACATTAGATTGCTTAAATTTTTGCAAAAATATTTTGAAAACTTTTCTCTCTTTCAAAACACTAGCTTTTATTTTTCTTTCTGGATTTTGTAAGTGCAATCTACTAAAAATCCTCAAGAGACAAAACTCCTTCTCTAGGAGAAACCCAGAGGTTTAACGACTTATTGCACGCGCTCAGTGCAATCACATCACTTGCGAATGCGAAAGTGGTCTAATAACATTATTAGTTTAGTTTTCTTTTTCTTGTTTTGCTTAGGACACGCAAAAGATATGTGTGGGAGTGTGATTAGTCCATAATTTTGTATCATCATATAACATTTTTCTACTTTGTTATAAATAAAACTTCGCTTCTGAACAGTGTTTTGGTCTAATTTTTAGATAATCAAGAGTTTAAGGGCAAAATCAAAATAAGAGCCTTATTAAACCCAATTTTTAATAATTAAATCATAATTCTTAGAGATTAAGCTAGAGAGCTTCTAGAAGATACGTTGGATCGAGAAATTGAGGATGAATTTGAAGAAATAAGAGTCCAATTTACCCAAAACCAGATACATATAGAAGCATCTTGAAACTGGACAAAGCATAGGAATGAAACCAGGGACCTAAGTCCTTGGTATTGCCACGATTCCATGACAATTGCAGCGGATCCGCGGCATTATGGTGGGCCCACGTGTCGATCTTCTATGCGTGGCCTCGTCTCGTCTTCTAGAGTGTTCTTTTGCCTATAAATACTCATGTTTTGGACGAAAACGAGGTTGAAGAGCTGTAGGTTAGGGTTTCTTCCTTTGGTGTAGATTAATGTAGTTTTTCTTCTTATTTTCTTTTGTATTTTTATTTCTCTTTTAGTTAATGTATTAGGGTAGAGTTGATTCAGGAGAGAAAGCGAGAGATTGATGTAATAGAGAGTGACAATCTATGAAAGCTTTTTCCTTTCATTTTCATGATTTCTTCTCTACCTCTAACAAGACTACTAACTAACTTTTCTTTTATGGTAATCTAACTACTAACCACTAATCATCTAACCCCTTACTTGATAAGTCATAAAAATCTAATAGCCTATATAAGGCCTTGCTCTTGCAAGGGCCACTGATGGCTCATGATGATGGGTTCTAACATCTAACTTGCTAACTTCCTAACTCTCTTAGTTCATGCATGCTTCTAGCAGTTTTGATTATCTAATATTTGCATTTGCTTGCTCTTGATGCAAGTTTGAATGTGAAGAAGCATCTCATTTGTCATGCTTTGAATCATCTCTTGAAGAAGCAAAAGATTAGTGATGGTTAAGGATCCATGTGAGACAACTATCACTAAGAGTTAGCATGATTAGTGGATTGTTTAGTAGTTAGTAGCCATGAGTTTTCTTCTCCTTTACTTTGTTTTCACTTTTATCCATTTCTTATCGATATTTTCATCACCTTCTTAGTTCACCATTGTTTTCATCTTTTCACCACAAGTTATTCTCTTTTCCATTTTCCAACAACTTCACCACGTTTTCACCTTCACTTTTCACTTTGCTTCTTTCTTGTTTTACATCATTATTACTTTCTTGTTTTTTCCTTCAACGATTCCAAAACCACTTCTTGATTGTTTTCACTTTGTCGTTTTTATCGCTTTTTCCATATAACACTTATAGTTTTCCATCTTTTTTCTCTTTCTTTAATAAAGAAGAACTTGTTAACAACCAACGTGAACAAACTGTTAATTCTTCTATCGCCTCCTGTCCTTTTGGATTCGACCTGTATAGCCTATATGCTATAATGAAAGTATCGAGGAAGCTAAAGTATACACACTTTCTCTGATTGTCTAAAACGTAAATTTTCATGCACAGTTCCCCTCCGGTTTCCTACTGCTCTCTAACCTCGATTCTGGCCCTCAATGTTGTGTATTTATAGGCGAAGGAAGCTTCTGGATGATGAGACGAAGCCACGCATCGAAGATCGATGTGTGAACCCACTACGTTGCCGCGATCCGCGGCAATTACTGTGAATCCACGACAAGATCAGGGATGTAGATCCCTGATTGGCCTGATGCTGGCTTTTAGGACCTTCTGTATGTATCTGGTTTTGCATTATTTGGACTTGTATTTTTTCAAATATAGCTACAAATACAGGAATCCAATGTAATCATCTAGAAGCTCTCTTGCGTGGCCTCCAAGAAATCTAGATTAATTACCAACAATGGGTTTAATTAAGCTCTTATTATAGCTTAACCATATACTTTTGATTATCTGCAAAATAGACCAAAACACGATTGAGAAGCGATATTATATTTAAAAATCAGTAGGAAAATGTGATATAAAGATGTAGAATTGGATGCTATTCACACCCCCACACTTGTCTTTTGTTCATCTCGAGCAAAATAAGAAAAAGATAAAAAACCACTAATGTTATTACACCACTTTCGCAGGTGATGTGATTGCACTAAGTGTGTGCAATAAGCTGTTAAACCTCATGTTTCCCCTAGATGAGGAGTTCTATCTCCGAGAGTTTTCAGTGGATTATAGCCACAAAATCTATAAAAGAAGAAAACAAATGTCAGTATTTTTGAAAATGCATTTTAAAAAAGAGAAGTTTTCATAATATTTTTGCAAAAATTTAAGCTATATAAGGTCAAAAGTTCACCAAAAATTATTCGTCCTTAAACTTAGTCTATATGCAAGATCATGTCATCAATTAAGGTTAAAATTCAAAATTAGATTGAATAAATTGATCTCTTATAATCACCTAGATAACATGCACTTTGTGATAGCGCAGATTTTTAGGATGTCAACCCTAACCATCATGCCATTTATTCATTTATATATACATATATTTCTTTTTTTCTTTCCTTAGTTTTCTCAAGGCTGTCTAGTTTACTAGGATAGTGAACATTTAATCGATGACTCTCAAATCAGGCGATGTTAGAGCACTAGATGAGAAAACATTCATCGAGTTTAAGGAGTCGACCCTACTAGAAAGCCTATCAGATTGCGTCGAAAATTTGCGTTGAATATTGACATTTTGCGTCAAAAATTTACAGCTTGCGCCGAAAAGCTGCGTAGAAAATATCTGACGCAGAGGACCTCGACGCAAAGTTTGCGTCAAATTTTTGATGCAAAAATTATTATTGCGTCAAATTTTTGTCGCAATTATTTTTTATATTTTAAACATTGCGTCGAATATTGGACACAATTTTCATTTTAATTTTTTAAAAAAATAATTAATGCATCGAATATATTTTTTGACGCAGATATCCAATCTCAATAATTGCTCACAATCTGAAAATTTTTGGTATAAAAATATGACCTGTTGTAACAAATTGCGTCAAATATAAATAATCGACACATTTATAGGTTAAATGTTGCATCGAAAAACCAAAATTTATGACACAATTTGTCAGCTTCCTTATCTACATAAACTGCAAAAACATTTGGTATAAAAATACCATCAGTTTGAACAGGTTACGTTGAATATGTTTTTTGACGCAATTATTGGTCAATAATTACGTCGAATAGTCAAATTCGACGTAATGTTTGACCTGTAATGGCATCGTATTTTATTTTCCACGCAATTTGTATTAATTTTTTTAAAACTGCAACATCAATTTAAAATCTATAATATAAATCTGCAAATATGAACTAATAAATAATTTTAAACCAATACACAATACATCATATCACATATATTGCACCGTATCACATATATCGCACTGTATCATATATATCACACCATATCACATATATATATCAAAGTATATCATATCAAAGTGCAAATATCACATACATCAAAGTATATTACAACTTAAAAATCCACCAAACAGTATAAAATATAAAGCATAAATACAGAGTACACATATCAAAGTATTTTTACAAAAGTCAACTTAATGCAAGGAATATCACCTAAGACTCGTCGTTCTGTCTGTCTGTCGCCCCTGCTAAGTTGCCCGGCACTTTGTTGACTTGCCGCAACCTGGGCCATGAATAGCTGCATCTCTTTCTGAGCAGCCTCAAGATTGCAATCCTCTATCGGTCGACCTTCGACTGCTGCCTCATGGCCTCAGACTCCTGCCTTATGGTCTCAAGTTGTTGCTTAAGCTAGACGATGTAGGGATCCCTCCTACCAGGCCTGCTGACTCTTGGAACATTCACGTGCATCCCGAGCCTGGTGACACGTCCAAATGTCTCTACTATCGCTCGTGTACTGGTGATACTCTCGTCGCTACCATCTGTTACTGCCGCGTCATAATTCTTCTCGAGCTGGAGCTGAAAATTAACAAATATATTATAAGTCAAATTAGATGTCTATCATTTTTAAAAAAGATATAAGGATAGATAAACTAATCTTTAAATACTTACACTAATTGACATGGCATTGGCGAAGACTTGCTTTCCCCAGGTGCAGGTGTCACGCCCCGCTTCCCAAAATATGCTGAAGCGGAGACGCGACGCGAGTCGGCAATGCGTATATTCAAGGAAAATACCTCACATATACGCGCTAAGCTTTAAGTAACCCAGAACAAGCTATAAATCTGAACTATAATAAATCATGATCACTACAATATCACATATAAGCATCCACACATGATATCATATAAATAAAGAACTGGATTAAAGATTGAATCTGATATATATCGAGAATCAGGAAATAACAAGAAGATAAAAATGATGAGAATACCAGAACTAAAAAGAGAGAATTCCAGCTCCTTGTGAAGAGTACAGTCTCATTGAGCACCTGAATAAGAGCATAAAATATCCAGTATCTGGACGTGCAAATCCAAGGTCATCAGAAAGCAACCCAGTGTGTGTGCGAGAAAAAGGAAGTGCACTTGCTTATAAATAGTGTATATAGAATAATAATAAGTCTAAAGCTGGAAATAAAAAATAGCTGTATAACAATAATATGAATAAGTCTGCTGATAAAAGACAACTATTACAACTGTGAAACAAACAACTGATGTCAAGATGTGTAACCTAACATATGTCACTGGTCTGGTTGAAATTATTAACCAAACTAATAAATACTTAGCTGTGTCCCATATCACAGCCGTTTTTTCATATATCAAACAAAGTTATCATTATAATAACTTCCTGTCAATATAGTACATGTATTTCAGAAGGATACCTTGCATACCGGTACCACAGTCTAACACCCCTGACATTGAACTAGGGCAAGCCATAAAGCTTTAATAACTGAAGACCATAGCCCCACACAAAAAGACAACTAGTGTGGCATTATAATCCGGGCATTTCCCTGGCAACTGACAACTGAATGGTAGTTAGTACTATCTTGGTTCCCATGGTAGAGCCCACAACTTGTTGGCCCAAAGGCCCATCACTCTAGTTTTGATGATGATTAACTCATGTTGTTATGGTACTAATGATTTTGTATTTATATAGTTTCAGATTGACTATCAAGATCTCAGTAGGTGCTTAGCTTCAGCAAAGGAGTTTTGGAGCTAACACGTGTAGATTCAAAAGCTCGCGCGTCAAGATCGCATCTAGCACTCGGATGGAGTCAACCTCTTTGGATCGTATTTGGATCGAGTCGCGTGGAGAAGGAGTGCTACAAGAAGACTTTAGTTTGTTTAATTTTAGTTTGTGTTTAGATCATATGTAAGATAGACTAGTATTAATATGCTCAAGTTCACACACATACAAGTTCAATACGTTTGGGTTTCAGTTTAACCAGTTTTTGAATTTTAAGTGCACATATATGTGATTTGTTATGATAGGATTAACAATTTAAATTTTAAAAATAAGTTTGTTTGGGTTAGGAAAGGTGCTAACCCTCATGAACCCCAAAAGATATGGGTACCAAAATTCACTCTTATTCTATTTGATGTAGATGTGGGCTCGCACATGACGTGAGAATATTGATGCCTTGATGGTGAATGTGTTCCGAGCTAAATGGTGACACTTTTGAATGCATCACTTTTAAGGGATGTTTGGTGGGAGAACCACCAAGGTTTTGGAGATATAAAGAGTGGTTCATATGGTTTGGTAACTATCTCTAACTTCTTCTTTTAGTTTACATGCTTACATTGATTTTAGCATGTCATGTTTTAAAGCTCATTATGTTAAATGCAATGTAAATTAGACATGTGATATACATAGAGAGTCATTTGAGATATACTCATGTTCATATGGATTCACATCTTTTGTGTTTTCACTATAGTTTAGCTATTGTATATATCCTAGTTCTAAAACACGTGTGATTGGTAGTCAAAAGTGCATTTTTATCATCATATTTACCATCACATTTTCATATTTATTCATTTAATTCTGCACATTTATTAATAATTTGTAATTTATTGTGTGCAGGCCTCGAATTGTTATTTTAGCAATAAATAAAGCCTAAATAGCCCAAAAGCCCAGATCCAAGCCCATGTTTGAAGCCCAGGTGAAAAAGCGCAAATACAAAGAGTCAAAATGCAAATACAAGGGCTAAAAGTTGCAAATATCAGAGATTAGGGAAGGATAGACTTCTATCTAACCCTAAACACATGCAGGATGAGGATAAAAGGCCAAGATAAAAAGAAAATTCGTGGGAGGAAGATTTGAAGAAATCTGGATTAAGGGTAACTTGATTACCAAGTTACCTCGAAAATCCAGATTTAAAAGGCCAGGATTACAATTCTAGAAGCAGGCGCCCACATGGACGGACCAGAAGAGGCCACGCGCCAAAGCGCGTGGCCAGAAGCCACAAAAGTGCCGCGGAACCGCCGCAAATCCGCGGCACTTTGATAAGATCCTGATCCCAAATTTCGTGGGCAGATTCTTCTGGGACTCTGTAGCCTTCTGCATCTATAAATATCTCCTGCAGTGCAACGTAAAGAGCATCCAGCGTCCAGCAAAGGGCCAAAGTTAGGGTTTTTAGGTTTTCTTTCCACCTTTGTATATTTTTTATTTTCTTTTTGTAAACCGAGAGGAGAGGATGTTCTCATGGAGGAAGGAGATCTACTTGTACTGAGGGTGACAATCGGTGTAAGTTTTGCTTTTCCACCATTGTTAAATAAATCAACTCGAGGTTCGTTTTGTTCTTTTTATTTTTATTCTTGTGTTATTGTTTCTCTAGTTTTGTTTAATCTCTGTTCTTCTATTTTTATTTTATGTGATTGTTTCTTTCTCCGATGACTTGCAAACCGTGAGAACTTGACGCTTTGAGACTACCTAGCCGAAGAAGGAACCTTGACGGCCCATGGCGATGAACAAGTCTTCATAGCTTGTTGTTTTATTTCGTAGAGTAGATTAAGAAGGCGGACGATCCCATAAGCCGTGCTTGTACGCCTTCCAAGAAAAGGGAAATCATCGCAACGGTTCAAACGGCAAGCAAATAAAGAGATAAGTTTTCCTTTCTTTCTTTTATTTTCTTTTCGTAGATTAAATCCACATCTCTCCAATATTTTTTCCCACAACTCATTGTAAATACCACGTTTCTTTGTAAATACCACCGTGACAATTAACTAAAAAAAGATAAATTTTAGAGATTAACTTGCTTAACGCTTCTATCGCAGTCCCTCCTTGAGGATCACGACCCGCATAGCCTTGCTACCGCGGATTAGAACTGAACCTCACACTACTATTTCTAAATTTAATATCCTTATTTTTGTGTGCAGGAAAAATCAGTCAACAAATTGGCGCCGTTGCCGGGGAGGGACGGTAAGTTATCTCTAAAACAAAAAAAATTTAATTTTTAACTAATTCTTTATTCTTTTCTGTTTGCAGGTTTGGAGAACAGGAAACAGAAAACAGCAGCTGCAGTGGACATATAGCTGCCCTGTGCCTCTGCCCTCGAAGGCAGAGCACAGGAGCCCACTGTTTTGCCGCGGATCCGCGGCCAGAGCCGCGGAAACGCGGCAACAGTAAGGACTACTGATTCAATTTTTTTGCAGATTGCTGCAATTTGAGATTACTGCTTACTGCTCTATTCTGTTTTGTTCTGTGATATACCTGTAAATTGCTAATAATTCAACAGTAAATTATTGGTTGTTAAAAATAAAATTTGATTAGACGTTTGCATATTAGGCACGTGTCTTTTCAATTATTTTTATTTACTGTTGAAGAGTGCTGGAGACGCAAGGTACGTACGCATTGCATGTAGAATAGGATTCATCTCTTGGTTGATTTTCTGCTTTGAGTGATTCTTATCTATTTATCTTGTACACTTGCACTAATTCATCTTAAGGGCATAACCCATTAACAAGATAAGGTGGGGATTTCATCACCCTTCCTTAGCCCAAAAATCATATCCCAAGCACTCACTAACCCAAGCCTAACATAAAATTAGTAGACGTTGGCCCTAGGGACATCTCGGACTCAATAGGAGATTATCCTAAGGGGGAACAGTGCTCTTGTCAAATCAGTGTCTAGGAAAGGGATTGAGGGCCGAAAGCCCGAAGATTGGTGGTTATTTAATTAAGGAACGTCTTTGACGGAAAACCTCCCACCACTCTTGCCCTGACCTGGCTGATTAACTTGTGGTCAAAGTCTGCACCCAACCTCCTGTGGACGGTCTAACCAGTTAGGAGTCGTCTAGGTCATAGGTCTACCCTAACTTAGATTAGAATTTTTTTTTTGTTTGTTTATTTGTTTGTTGTGTTTGTGTTGGTGTGATATGGCATATAATAATAATTCCAATTTTAATCCATATTACACCCCTAACTATTATTCGGATATTACCAACCCGGCATACCCTAATTTTGACCAATCTAGTGTGCCGGAATGGTCTTCTCCGAATGACTATAACCCACACCCCCCATCTTACAACTATAATTTACATAATAATTTCAACTCTTCACAGAGTTCATTGGGTTTCGAGTCCCCCGAGTCTAATTCTCAACCTAATTGTCCTTCATATCCATCTAGTCCACATTTTTCCCAAGATTCATACTCAGATCCACCCATTCAGAATAGAAATCCATCTATCTTGGAAATGATGAGTAGGAATAAGTCCAAGCAAAATCACCATCAATTTTAGACATGATGATTCGTGAGTCCACCGACTCACAACTTTATCACGATTACCCTTCCTATTTTCAACAAGAAGCACCTATTGACTATGAAGGGATGCTAGCTGCCATGACCGAGGCTAAATTAGCCCGTGATCATGACATAGATTTGATGGTTCAATGCTTACGTTCTAACCGTCCGGCTGATTCTGATATCGCTGACCACTCTTTTAAAGCCGACGAACCAAGTTGCTTTGGACAACAAGATTCTAATTCAGTACCATCATGTGAACTTGCCGAAACTTCAAATTCTGATAACTTGGCAAGTTTTTCCTTTCCCGAATTAGAACTTGAACATGACCTAGATTCTCACAATCTCTTTACTTCTGAAACTGATTGTACAATTCTGACGGAAGATGTTGACCTTAGTTTTGAAGAATTGTATGGCGATGAGCTAGAATTCCTTAATATTGGAAGTAAAGAGATATCATCCATATTAGGTCACATTCCATTGTGGGAAGAAGATTGTGGACTTGAGTTTCAATTTCTTGACTTGGACCCAATTCTTGAACCGAGCCCGACTCCTGAGCCCTTACTTGATTTGAGCCTCTTCCCTGAGTCGGTATTCGTTCCCGCACCCATAATGTCCAAGTCAATAATTCCATCTTTTCATACTCCATTTTGGGACAAGGAGGTTGACACAATTGACTCTGAAATTTATTATGAAATTTGGAAATTTGATGGGGTGGAAATTTTAAAAAATGATCACACATACATTTTTGTGGGTTATACACGAAAAATTTTTGGTGGGTTCCTCCATGAAATTTTATGTTATCTTGATTGGGTAGCAACGCTTGGCCCAATTAGACCACCACCGGAACCACCCCCTAAGGTAATTTTCCGCCTTCTCTTGTTCTGTTTCATGCATATATGCATTCATTCATACATTGAGGACAATGCATGAGATAAGTGTGGGGGTGGGCTTTACTAACATACTAACATAGGTAGACACTAACAAAATTTGACAAAATTTGCTAAAATTAAAAAAAAAAAATGTTATAAAAAGGAAATATTTTGACTTATTTTTTGAAAGAAATCTAAGTTAGTTTTAAGGATTAGGAAAATCATGATTAGGATTTCTAAAGACTTGGTCAAAATAAATAAATTGTTTAAATTTTAGGTATAGGAGAGAAATTGAATAAATAATTAGTCTTGATTTTTACCTTAATGAAATGTGCATACCTAATGCATGTCTAGGATTCTAAGACAAAGACCTTGTGCCTCATAAAAAAAAAAAACAAAAAAAACAAAAAAAAAAAAAATCACCAATTAAGCTGATACATGTGCCTCAAGAAGCATAAGTATTCATGCCTAAAGGTGAGTAAATAAAATAAAGTCCTTAGTTTTGGGGCCTAGTTCACTCGAATTTGAGTCCGCGGGGTGTTTTCTCACCTGGTGCCCTAAAGCCGACCGGTTTGGGAGCCACCGACTTTAAGTTCGCTACATGGGTGGATTAGAAAGCCTAAGAAAACTGAGAAATATTATACATGTATTAACACATCTATTAGTCAATTAGTTAGGTATGAGGGCCTCAAGAAGCCTTGATACTTATACGAAAGAAAATTAGATGAGTTATACATGCCAAAAAAAAAAAAAAAAAAAAATTGTATTAACACATCTAATAGTCAATTAGTTAGGTATAAGGGCCTCAAGAAGCCTTGATACTTACACGAAAGAAAATTAGATGATGTTATAAAAATAATAAAGAGGCATGAGAGTCCAAGTTAAGGAATTCCTAGATTCACAAGGGTGCGTATGACTTTTGGTAACGAAAAAGACTATATTAGAAATTCAATTTTAATCCTTACCTAAAATGAATAACAATTGACTTTATAAAGACTAGGTTTGAAGAATGAATAAAATTGAGATCCTAAAACTTATAGACTACTTAGTCTCTTCAATAATAATTCAAATATTTTCCTTTTTATGGATTTTGTGGGTGCAATCCGCTGAAAACCCTCACGAGACAACACTCGTCCTCTAGGGTAACCTAGAGGTTTAACGGCTTGTTGCACGTGCTAAGTGCAACCGTGATTCCTACGAAAGTGAGTTAGGTTAGATTAATTTTTCTTTTTCTTTGTTTTTACTCGAGGACGAGCAAAAGATAAGTGTGGGGGTGTGATTGGTAGTCAAAAGTGCATTTTTATCATCATATTTACTATCACATTTTCATATTTATTCATTTAATTCTGCACATTTATTAATAATTTGTAATTTATTGTGTGCAGGCCTCGAATTGTTATTTTAGCAATAAATAAAGCCTAAATAGCCCAAAAGCCCAGATCCAAGCCCATGTTTGAAGCCCAGGTGAAAAAGCGCAAATACAAAGAGTCAAAATGTAAATACAAGGGCTAAAAGTTGCAAATATCAGAGATTAGGGAAGGATAGACTTCTATCTAACCCTAAACACATGCAGGATGAGGATAAAAGGCCAAGATAAAAAGAAAATTCGTGGGAGGAAGATTTGAAGAAATCTGGATTAAGGGTAACTTGATTACCAAGTTACCTCGAAAATCCAGATTTAAAAGGCCAGGATTACAATTCTAGAAGCAGGCGCCCACATGGACGGACCAGAAGAGGCCACGCGCCAAAGCGCGTGGCTAGAAGCCACAAAAGTGCCGCGGAACCGCCGCAAATCCGCGGCACTTTGATAAGATCCTGATCCCAATTTCGTGGGCAGATTCTTCTGGGACTCTGTAGCCTTCTGCATCTATAAATATCTCCTGCAGTGCAACGTAAAGAGCATCCAGCGTCCAGCAAAGGGCCAAAGTTAGGATTTTTAGGTTTTCTTTCCACCTTTGTATATTTTTATTTTCTTTTTGTAAACCGAGAGGAGAGGATGTTCTCATGGAGGAAGGAGATCTACTTGTACTGAGGGTGACAATCGTGTAAGTTTTGCTTTTCCACCATTGTTAAATAAATCAACTCGAGGTTCGTTTTGTTCTTTTTATTTTTATTCTTGTGTTATTGTTTCTCTAGTTTTGTTTAATCTCTGTTCTTCTATTTTATTTTATGTGATTGTTTCTTTCTCCGATGACTTGCAAACCGTGAGAACTTGACGCTTTGAGACTACCTAGCCGAAGAAGGAACCTTGACGGCCCATGGCGATGAACAAGTCTTCATAGCTTGTTGTTTTATTTCGTAGAGTAGATTAAGAAGGCGGACGATCCCATAAGCCGTGCTTGTACGCCTTCCAAGAAAAGGGAAATCATCGCAACGGTTCAAACGGCAAGCAAATAAAGAGATAAGTTTTCCTTTCTTTTCTTTTATTTTCTTTTCGTAGATTAAATCCACATCTCTCCAATATTTTTCCCACAACTCATTGTAAATACCACGTTTCTTTGTAAATACCACCGTGACAATTAACTAAAAAAAGATAAATTTTAGAGATTAACTTGCTTAACGCTTCTATCGCAGTCCCTCCTTGAGGATCACGACCCGCATAGCCTTGCTATCGCGGATTAGAACTGAACCTCACACTACTATTTCTAAATTTAATATCCTTATTTTTGTGTGCAGGAAAAATCAGTCAACGTGCATTTAACCTAATGATCATATTTGTTTATATTTTTATGCTTCATATTTTGATTACTTGTTTAGATGTATTTTCATTAAAACTTGTGTTTATACTTGTATAATTAGTGAGTTATACTTGATTATCATGTGTTTGTACTTTATTGCTCATTTATACTCATTACTTATACTTGTATAATCTAGTTTTGATGACTCCTACATTTTAACTTGTACATGTTTTCATAAAAATACGTTTAGCTTCATGTATTTATTAATTTTGTCTAAAACTATTAGATTTACATGTCTATCCTAGAGTCACCTACTTTTTATGCAAAATTCTTTCTTTGGGACTCGTTTATATTTGGGATATGTATGTATACTTTTAGTTTCAACAAAACATACATATACCTTGAAGCGTATCTAATTTTGATGATTTCTTGCTTTTGATAAAAGGAAATTCATATGAGCTTCAATACCTTATTTTCATGATTTTGTTGATTAGATAATTCTTACACTCTATGTTTGGTGTTTGCTTATAATTTTTTAACCTATATGTGAAATACACCTAGAGGGGGGTGAATAGGTGTACTAGCTAATCTAACGACAAATAAGTTTTTCAAAAGATATATGAAGCGCAGATGTATAAAGATGAAATCTAATATGCATTAAACCATGTAAACTTGTTTTGATTCTATCTATTCATAAAAACCATATATATGTGACCTTGAAATCCAAAACCGATTAAACCAAAAATCAAACATATTAAACTTTTGTGTGTATGTGAACTTGAGCATATCAACATTATCTATCTTTACACAAGATCTAAACACAACTAAACTAAACACAACCGAAGTCTTCTTGCAGAACTCCTTATCGAAGCTGACTCGATCCAAACATGATCCAAAGAGCTTGACTCCAACCGAGTGCTCGATGCGATCTTGATGCTGTTGGCCCAAAAGGTTACACTCTCCATTTGTTTAGAGTTTTGATGATAACAAAACAAATAAGAGCTATTTGGTACTAATAAGTTTGTTCAAGATAAGTTTCAGGTTAGTATTATATTTGGAGGCCATTGCTTAGCTATTGCAAGAACTTCTAAGTTCATGGAGCAAAGAAGGCGTTTTGCACATCAAGGAAGGAACATAGAAGAGAAGGCTCTAGCAAGGCATTGCATGGCTCAAGATTGCTCAAGAGACTTAATTAGATTTATTTTTAGTTTTTAGTTTTGTTAAAGAATAGTGAATAGGTTTGAAGCTCTATCACACACGTTTTTGCGCACATCTTATTTCCAAAAATATTTCCTATAATATGTACAAAATATTTTAATATACAATCTTCTGTTTACAAATTCATTATTATATTTTATACTTATCCCTATTCAAAAATATTTTATTAAAAATCAAATTATCTTCAAAATTCTGTTTTTGTTTTGGCCTTTGACTTGAGCGGTGACCGTCCGGTCGGCCGACCCTGTGTCAGGTCAATCCGGTCAACCGACACAGTCGACCGAGGTTCTGGCAGTAGTGCGTATCCGTGTGCACGTTTCACGGTCGACCAGGCGGTCGACCGGAACCTGCCTGATTGTAAGACATTTGCTCTATGTATTTTTCGGTCGACCGGGCGGTCGACTGAGAGCCAGCAACGACTCTTATTTTTGAATTTCGGTCGACCGACCGGTCGACCGGAATAGCCGTTTGTATAGTAACGGCTATAATTTTAAACATGTTTCATTTTGTCTTTTTCTCCCTAATAAGTGTTTAAATGTTATTTGCTGACCCTAATACTTCCTAATTGGCCTTAAGTATGTTTTATCTCTAAACCTTAGCCCTCTACTATAAATAGGGGTGTTTGGGGAGAGGTTCATGACAAGAAAAATTTGCAAAAGTTTCAAAAGTTTAAGGCATTTAAAAGAGTTTCTTTTCTTTGTTTTTGTGTTGAAAATCTCTCTCATTCTCTGAAGTGTTTTTCAAAACTCTCTGATTTCTTTTCCTTTTTCCACTTACATACAAGAGCTTCAATCCTACTCATTGTTCTACAAGGATCTTGTAAGGGAAGAGATTTTTAAAAAGAGAGTTTGTGGTCTTTTGATCACCAAGAGAGAACTTGTACTTGAGATTGTAGAGTTGGGCACTCCGGTGTGATTGTAACTCTTTGTGAAGTTATAGTGGTTAGAAATCCTTCTGGGTGAAGGCGGGGAAGTAGAGCTGGGTGCTTGAACCTCATAAAAAATTCTCGGTGTTTGCGTTTGGTTTACTTGCTCTTATTTCTTGCTCTACTTTCATTGCTCTTATTACTTGCTCTCTACATTCATTGCTATATTTACTTGCTTTGTGAGATTGTTACATCATAAATTTTTAATTGTGCATTGATTAGCATTATCACCTATTCACCCCCCTCTAGGTGATTTTCAATTGGTATCAGAGCTTGGACTCTAGGTTTGGCTTAACATCCTTAGAGAGATCCTTAAAATTGCTAATCATCATTTGCATTCATCCATTCATTCACTAGTAAACATGGCCGACAACATCAAAATCCCTCCTAAATTTGATGGACTTAATTTTCCTATTTGGAAGGTTAGGATGACTATCTTTTTACAATCTTTAGGTAGCTTAGTGGCAAAATCCTTGACCAAACCCTATGTTAGACCCGATAGTGATGAAAGTACATGGTCCGACTTTACCTTTAGAGAATACGAGGCTAACTCCAAGGCCCAAAATTCCCTTCTAACCGCCTTGAATGAGGATGACCTTACACGGGTAATTCATTGCCAATCCGCCTATGAGATTTGGCAACACTTGTTGGTCACACACGAGGGGACATCACAAGTCAAGAGAGCTAAGATAGATCTCTTGAGGTCCCAGTATGAATCTTTTAAAATGATTGATGATGAAACCATTGATTGCATGATTACAAGGTTTACTAAAATCACCAATGCTCTTTCCTCTTTAGGTGATGATATCTCCAATGACCAAAAGGTGCGAAAAGTGATTCGGGCTCTTCCTTCATCATGGGAGATAAAGGCCACCACCTTGAAAGAATTGAACGACAAGGATGAAATGGACCTCATCAGTCTCATTGGGAACTTAAAGACCCATGAGATGGAAAAGAAGGCAAGAGAAGAGGCCGCTCCGCTAAAGAAGAAGTCATAGCCATCAAATCTTCATCCACTCTTGAGGACGATGAAGAAGATGAAGAAGAAGATGAGGAGCTCTCCCTTCTTGTGCGAAATGTCAAAAGGATGTACCGGAAGAACAAGCTCAACTTTCGAAGAAAATTTGAAGGTAAAGAGGACAGAAGAATTATTTGCTACAATTGCCGAAAGCTCAGACATATCATGGCGGATTGCCCGGAGTTCAAGAAGAAGATGACTTCCTCCTTCAAGCCAAAGAAGCAGGTGGAAAAGAAAGCGTACAAAGCAACTTGGGATTCGAAAAGCGAGTCCGAAGACGAGGTGGATACGGCAAACATGTGTTTCATGGAAAAACACACCAAAGGTAACCTCTCATCCTCTTGATGAAGAAGAAGATGAATTAAGTAAAGAAGTTCTTGTACATGCTTTTGTTGAACTCTCCGAAACTTATGATAATAAAAAGATTGAGTGTTCAAAATTAGAAAAAGAAGTTGCTTTTCTTAAAAATCAACTTGCTATGGTTTCTAAAGAAAAGGATGAAATTTCTTCCAATCTCATTTCTATCTAAGAAGAATTTAGTGCTTACAAGATTTCTTGTAAGACAAAATTTCCTAAGGTTGATGAATAAGAAATTTCTTCTTTAAAAACTAAAATGGTTGATTTTGAAAAGGTTTTGAAAGATTGTGCTTTTAACACAAAGAAACTTGAAGAAAAGTTTTCTAAAAAGCACACCTCTCATGCTAAAAATCCTCATATTAAGATTCCCCATGCTCACACTACACACCACACTCATGCTAAATCCACACATGCTCACAAATCTCACACTCACTATGCTTTTAAATATGGTAGAGTGTATAGATGTACTTATTGTGGTAAAAATGGACATTTGGCTAAGTTTTGTTATGACCAAGCAAATAGATCAAATAATCTTGTTTGGGTTCATGGCACTAACCCTTTAGGACTCAAGAAAATGTGGGTACCAAAATCAAGTCCTAAATTGTTTGATGTAGGTACACACAAAGGCTCCAAGACGTAAGGAGCGGTGGTACCTTGATAGTGGTTGTTCAAGGCACATGACATGGGACATCAATAACTTTACAACCCTATCAAGGTACATGGAAGGCGGCACCGTCACCTTCGGGGATGACTCCAAGGGCACTATCATCGGTATAGGTAACATTCAAATTGGTGCATCTCCTATTTTAGAAAATGTAGTTCTTGTTGATGGTTTGAAGCATAACTTGCTGAGCATTAGTCAACTTTGTGACCGTGGACTTAAAGTTGTTTTTGATGATTCTTCTTGCAAGATTTTTGATGTTAAAACCAATGATTGTATTCTCACCAGTTTTCGTGACAATAATGTTTATATCATTGACATGCTTAATTTAGATTGTTCTACTAAATGCTTGAATGCTTTTGATGAAAATTCTTGGCTTTGGCATAGAAGATTAGGACATGCATCTTTTGACCATCTTTCTAGGATTAATTCTAAGGAATTGGTGAAGGGTATACCTTGCTTGAAGTTTGAGAAAGACCGCATTTGTGGTGCGTGCCAACTTCGGAAACAAACCAAGTCTTCATTCAAACCAATCAAGGATATCATGTCAACTAGGCCATTAGAATTAATTCATATGGATCTTTTTGGACCAACTAAAACTAAGAGTTTAAATTGTAGTAGATTTGCTTTTGTTTTAGTTGATGATTTTTCTTGTTTCACTTGAGTTTTCTTTTTGGAACACAAAGATCAAACTCTTTCTCATTTCAAAGTTTTTCGAAAAAGGGTTGAAAAAGAAAAAGGTTTTTCGATTTTGAGAATAAGGAGTGATAGAGGTGGTGAGTTTGTTAACCAACTCTTCATGACTTATTGTGATGAAAAGGGAATCAAGCATGAAATGTCATGTCCTAGAACTCCACAACAAAATGGAGTTGTAGAAAGGAAAAATAGAACACTTCAAGAGATGGCTAGGACCATGATAAGTGAATATGACCTCCCTCAATATTTATGGGCCGAGGCCGTAAACACCGCATGCTATATTTCAAATCGTATTTATTTATGTAAGAATTCTTCCAAAACATCTTTTGAAATGTATCATTCTAGGAAACCAAATGTTGCATATTTTAAAGTTTTTGGATGCAAGTGTTTTGTTATGAATACTAAAGATAACTTGGGGCAAATTTGATGCTAAGGCTTATGAAGCAATTTTGTTGGATATTCTACTACTAGTAAAGCTTATAGAGTATTCAATAGATCTTCACTTACCATTGAAGAATCCATGCATGTTAAGTTTGAAGAATCTAATGTGGTTGTTGAGAATGTTGTAGAGATTGACCCATTAGGTGAAGACATGGAGAGACTATCCTTGAAGGACTCACCCGCTCAAGAAGAAAAGCAAGAATCCATTGGTGATGTTCTAGAGGATAAAGAGGAAAGCTCTCAACCGCTTCCTAAAGCTTGGAGATATGCTACAAATCATCCCAAGGAGCTCATCTTAGGTGATGCATCTAAAGGGGTAACAACTCGCTCCAAACTCCATGACATATGTGGTAACTTTGCTTTCATTTCTCATTTTGAACCCAAGAGCATCCTCGAAGCCGAGGCGGACTCATATTGGTTGCTAGCCATGCAAGAGGAACTCAATCAATTTGAGCGCAACCAAGTTTGGCACCTTATTCCTAGGCCCCACGATAGACCAATAATTGGTACTAAGTGGATCTTTAGAAACAAGATGGATGAGTCCGGTAATGTCATTAGGAATAAAGCTAGGTTAGTGGCCCAAGGTTACACTCAAGTTGAGGGAATTGACTTTGAGGAGACCTTTGCACCCGTAGCACGGCTTGAAGCCATACGGATGACACTAGCTTTTATATCTTTTAAAAATTTTAAACTTTTTCAAATGGATGTGAAAAGTGCATTTTTGAATGGTTTTATAAATGAAGAAGTTTATGTTGAACAACCTCCCGGTTTTGTTGATCATGTTCATACTAATTTTGTTTTTAAACTTGATAAAGCTTTGTATGGATTGAAACAAGCTCCAAGAGCTTGGTATGAAAGGCTTTCTAGTTTTCTCATTTCAAATGACTTTGTTAAAGGCAAAGTAGACACAACTCTTTTTACTAAGCATGTTGATAATGACATTTTAATTGTGCAAATTTATGTTGATGATATAATTTTTGGATCTTCTAATGAGTTTTTATGCAAGGAGTTTGAAAAGGTTATGCAATGTGAGTTTGAAATGTCTTCCATGGGTGAATTGAATTTCTTTCTTGGACTCCAAATCAAGCAATTGCAAGATGGGAACTTCATATGTCAAGCCAAGTACGCAAAGGAACTCATAAAGAAGTTTGGACTTGAAGACTCTAAAGTTTGCAACACTCCCATGGCAACTACAACCAAGCTTGATAAGGATGACCATAGTAAAAATGTTGATATTAAATTGTATAGAAGCATGATAGGTAGTCATTTATATTTGACGGCAAGTAGGCCGGACATCATGTTTAGTGTGTGTCTTTGTGCTAGATTTTAATCGTGTCCTAAAGAGTCCCATCTTATTACGGTAAAACGCATTATTCGCTATATTAAGGGCACAATTGGAATGGGTCTTTGGTATCCGAAAATCGGAGATTTCTCAATGACGAGTTATTCGGATGCTGACTATGAGGGTTGTAGAGTAGATAGAAAGAGTACTAGTGGGACATGTCAATTTCTCGGTAATTGTCTTGTTTCATTGTCCTGTAGGAAACAAAATTCCGTAGCTCTCTCAACCGCCGAAGCGGAGTATGTTGCCGCGGGGGCTTGTTGTGCACAAGTTCTTTGGATGAAACATACTCTCCTTGATTATGATTTGCATTATAACCATATAAAAATATTTGTGATAATACGAGTACTATACATATGACTAAGAATGCAAATCAACATAGTAAGACAAAGCACATTGAGATTAGATATCACTTTCTTAGAGATCATTTTGAGAAAGGAGATATAGATATTGATTATGTTTCTACGGATTTGCAACTAGCCGATATTTTCACTAAACCACTTGATTTTGCTAGATTTTCATTCATTTGTGGTGAACTTAATGTTTGCGTTATTGAATAACACTGTTTTCTTGACCCTTTTTGATGTATGACAAAAAGGGGGAGAATGAGTTTATGTATGGAAATACGAGTTCATATGGTTTTGGTTCCATATGAGTTTATATATGTTTTTAGTTTTTAGTTTTTTATGTGTTTTCATGAATTCTTGTAATTTGTGTTTAAGTGTTTTGCAAGTGTTTATATCTCATGGTGATTTTGGTTTCATGATGTTTACTTGCAAATTACAAATTACATTGTTTCTTCTTTAGTTAATATAGCATAATTTGAGGGGGAGCTTTCTCCTCCCCTATATTTTTGTTCATAGCCTATTTGTTTTGTCATCATCAAAAAGGGGGAGATTGTTGGCCCAAAAGGTTACACTCTCCATTTGTTTAGAGTTTTAATGATAACAAAACAAATAAGAGCTATTTGGTACTAATAAGTTTGTTCAAGATAAGTTTCAGGTTAGTACTATATTTGGAGGCCATTGCTTAGCTATTGCAAGAACTTCTAAGTTCATGGAGCAAAGAAGGCGTTTTGCACATCAAGGAAGGAACATAGAAGAGAAGGCTCTAGCAAGGCATTGCATGGCTCTAGCAAGGCATTACATAGACTTAATTAAATTTGTTTTTAGTTATAGTTTTGTTAAAGAATAGTGAATAGGTTTGAAGCTCTATCAAACACGTTTTTGCGCACATCTTATTTCCAAAAATATTTCCTATAATATGTACAAAATATTTTAATATACAATCTTCTGTTTACAAATTCATTATTATAATTTATACTTACAGCTATTCAAAAATATTTTATTAAAAATCAAATTATCTTCAAAATTCTGTTTTTGTTTTGGCCTTTGACCTGAGCCGGTCGACCGTCCGGTCGGCCGACCCTGTGTCAGGTCAATCCGGTCGACCGACCCAGTCGACCGAGGTTCTGGCAGCAGTGCGTATCCGTGAGCATGTTTCATGGTCGACCGGCGGTCGACCGGAACCTGTCTGACTGTAAGACATTTGCTCTCTGCATTTTTCGGTCGACCGGGCGGTCGACTGAGAGCCGGCAACGGGTCTTATTTTTGAACTTCGATCGATCGACCGGTCGACCGGAATAGCCGTTTGTACAGTAACGGCTATAATTTTAAACATGTTTCATTTTGTCTTTTTCTCCCTAATAAATGTTTAAATGTTATTTGCTGACCCTAATACTTCCTAATTGGCTTAAGTATGTTTATCTCTAAACCCTAGCCCTTACTATAAATAGGGGTGTTTGGGGAGAGGTTCATAATAAGAAAAATTTGCAAAAGTTTCAAAAGTTTAAGGCAATCAAAAGAGTTTCTTTTCTTGGTTTTTGTGCTGAAAATCTCTCTCATTCTCTGAAGTGTTTTTCAAAACTCTCTGATTTCTTTTCCTTTTTCCACTTACATACAAGAGCTTCAATCCTACTCATTGTTCTACAAGGATCTTGTAAGGGAAGAGATTTTTACAAAAGAGAGTTTGTGGTCTTTTGATCACCAAGAGAGAACTTGTACATGAGATTTTAGAGTTGGGCACTCCGGTGTGATTGTAACTCTTTGTGAAGTTATAGTGGTTAGAAATCCTTCTGGGTGAAGGCGGGGAAGTAGAGCTGGGTGCTCGAACCTCGTAAAAATTTCTCAGTGTTTGCGTTTGGTTTACTTGTTCTTATTTCTTGCTCTACTTTCATTGCTCTTATTACTTGCTCTCTACATTTATTGCTATATTTACTTGCTTTGTGAGATTGTTGCATCATAAATTTTTAATTGTGCATTGATTAGCATTATCACCTATTCACCCCCCTCTAGGTAATTTTCAGATGCGCGAGCTCTTAAATTACATGTGTTAGCTCCAAAACTTGTTGAAGCTCAGTACCTACTAAGATCTTAATAGAGAATCTGATGCTATATAAACACAAGATCATTTGTACTATAACTACATGAGTTCATCATCATCAAAACTAGAGTGAAGGGCCTTTGGGCCAACAATCTCCCACTTTTTGATGATGACAAAACTCATTGAGTTATATATGCATGAATTAAAAATAAGCTTCATAGAAGCTCCCCCTTAACTCATGTATAGCAATAAACAAATAAATATTCAATGAAATACATAAACTAAATAACACATATATGCATAAATATCAATATTAAGCAATGCATATATAAACTCACTAAATTCTTCTACCCCTCTTCGTCAATTCATCAATAAAGGGGTGAGAATAATCAAACAATAAAAATGTATATGCTATATACATTCATGAAGAGAAGAGACGATAAGTTGCTCCCCCTGCATACAGCATTATAAGGAGAAGGGATGACTAGACCCTAACCCACATAAAGTATAATATACAATGTATAAGCGGAGATAATAAGCTCCCCCTACACATGTGTACCATATAAGGAAGAGAGGTCAAGCTCTACTATATGTGTAATATACTTCAACATGAATCTACATATAGAGGAGATGTTAAGCTCCCCTTGCATATAGGCAAAACATATCAACAAATTTTGAAACCACTTTTTAAAACAAATTTTTGAAACTTCTTGAAGTCGACAAAATGAATTATGATATCAATGAAATCAAATAGTAGTTGACAAAAAAAGTTGGTACCATTAAGAAAAAGAATTTTTAAGATACCAATAGTAGATTTTGATATCAATTGACGGTGAAACATGAAGTACATTTGATACCAAATAAATATCAATTGAAATCAATGTATAAGCTTGTGAAGATACCAATTAACATTTGGAATAAAATCAAGTTTAACATAAACATAATTTGTGCTTTAAGAATGTAAAGATATTGTAAAATAAGTAGAATCAAATCATATATATGTACGTATGAAATAGGAAATACCAATTGAAATTGATACTAATTTGAAATTTGAAGCAGACATATATAAGAAAATACATATGAGTATACAAAAATAAAATAATATGAAGATTATGTGTATAACTCATACCTACCACCCTATTCATGGACAAGTTTAAAAGATATTCAATAAGGGTATACAAGGCATGGTCTCCCATCCAATCACCCTTTAAGGGTAGAAGTTTTCAAAAATAAGATTTAAAAATAGTTGTAGATTGAAAACACTACCAAATGATTAATGAAGACAAGTTTTAAAGATAATTTTAAAAACTTGTACGAAATCCTTCAAGTAAGAAATAAAACATGAAAATATCTATCAGAGTATGAAAATCACACAATAATTGACACTAAAATAGCAATAAAGCTCATATAGGCTCAAAAATCATGAGTAAACACCAAACATAGAGTGTAAGAATCATGTAATCAACAAAATCATGAAAATAGGGCAATGAAGCTTATATGAATTTTTTTTATCAAAAGAAAGAAATCATCAAAACTAAATGCGCTTTAAGGTACATATATATTTTGTTGAAACTAAAAGTATACATACATATCCCAAATATAAATGAGTCCATAATAAAAATTTTGCATGAAAGGCAAGTGACTCTAGGATAGACAAGTTTACCTAATAGTTTTAGACAAAATTAACATATACATGAAGACAAACACATTTTTTTGAAAACATGTCAAAAAATAGGGAAAATAAGTATAAATGAGAGAATTATCAAAACTAGGTTATACATGTACATGTAATGAGTACAAATGAGTAATGAAGCACAAACACACAATAACTAAGTGTAGCTCACTACTTATACAAGTATAAACACAAGTTTTAACGAAAACTTTATCTGAACAAGTAATGAAAAAAATAAAGTGTAAAATCATAAACAAACATGATTATTAGGATAAATGTATGTGCTTTAGAGTTAGTGTATACACAATAGCTAAATTATAGTGAGAACGCAAAAATAATAGTTCATATAAGCATGGGTGTGTCTCTAATACTACTTATGTATATCTCAAGTCTAATTAACATTGCATTTAACATAAAACACATGAAAAATATGAAAATCAATACATGCTAAAAACATTCATATAAAAGCATGTAAACAAAGTAAGGAGTTAGAGATATTACCAAAACTAATAGGACTAATCTCTAGATCTCCAAACTGTGGTGGTCTTCCCGCCAAACATCCTTGAAGGTGATGAATCCAATGTAGTGTCCATCAAGCTAAAACACATCCACCATCAAGGCACCATTCCTCTCACGTCATGTGAGAGCGCACACCTACATCAAATCTAATATGGGTGAATTTTGGTACCTACACTTTCTTGGGTCCATGGGGGTTAGCACCTTTCCTAACCCAAACAAAATTATTTACAAAATTTGAAATATTTAATCTATCTTAACAAAATCTTGTAAGGTGGCCCGTACGTCCACAATGTGTACAAGTGCACACATGAGCATACATAGAATCATGTGTGAGCCTGATGAGCATGTGTATGCCGTGTTTTGTGTGCATGCATATGAGGAGCATGTTTCTTGCAAAACATGGATTCCAATCGTGTGTAGTTCATGGCACATTGGCTCAAAGTGGAGCCCAAATAATCTACACTCTTCTTCAACATACAATATCATTTCAAGATTAGAAGAAGATGTAGAACATGCAATAGAAACACAAGAGGGTGAAGCTATGGTAGCTTGGCAAGCATGGGAATCAAAATCATTTTTCAAACAAATATTTTCCCTTGAAACTAAATCTAGTTCTTTTGAAATTAAAACAATTTCATTTTTCAAAGAATCATTCTCTTTAAAACAATTTCAAGTTTTGAAGACAAAACCTCACTTTTCTTCAAAACATCATCACGATCATTTTTATTCTTTGAAATTTAATTTTCTTTTAAAGCAAGGTCAAGTTGAATTTTCAAAGAGTCTTTAACATGAAATCTCAACTCTCTCTTGTAAAATCATGTTAAGTTTTGAAAATAAATTCTTATTTTCTTCTTTTAATTTAAAACTCTTATTTTTCAAAAGTTTGTATTTTCTAACAAGTTTTCACAAATTGGGAAAAGCTCTTCATTTAGTGCATTGGCATCCATACTAACAAGATCATCATTAAAGAGATAGCACTATCATCTAGTTGAGTATCCAAATGTACATCAAGGGAGTCATTCCCTTGGACCATGAAGCAAGCTTGGTCGGACTCTTCTCTACTAGATTATTTCTCCACTTTGTTTGTCGTTTGTAGCTTGGGAGAGGTCAATGTATTCCACACTGCAAAAGCGGAATTACAATGAGAAACCATAGATAAATATTCTTTACTAAATGTATACTTTAGTGCATCTAAGGCTTGTGCATTAGCCTCAATGTACTTGTTATTACCAACATAAATTTTTCTTGTAGTGGCAAGATAGACATTCAAACCTAGGGTTTTTAAATAAGCACTCATCCTAAATTTTCACATATCGACGTTAGAAACATAAAACATGGGAGGGGCAAGGTAATCCATGAGTGTATTGACTATATGTGTGCAAATGCAATACTAGATTAGCAATTCAAAATCTCGCTCCAGGTGGTTAAACCTAATATCCAGAGCGCAGGTTCTGATACCAATTGAAATACACCTAGATGGGGGTGAATAAGTATACTAGCTAATCTAATGACAAATGACGTAGAATTAAAACTCAATTGCAACACACTATGTGTAACCAAAGAGTGTAGCCGAATTCCCGGTGAAGGGCTCTGAACTATCTCCTCAAGATTCCTCTAGATTAAGAGTTGAGGTACTATATGAAGCTTTCGTGGTTCAACACATGTATGGCATACGCAAAGTATATCTAGCAAATGAATACGTGCAATAAAAAGCAATGCAAGATATAAGAGAGATAGAGTTTAGAGATAGTAGATCAAACGCAAACAATAAGATATGTTTCGAGGTTCAAGCCACTGCTCTATGTCCCCACCTTCACACAGAAGGATTTTCACTACGTTCACACAGGACCTCCCACAAAGGGAACCTCCACCGAGGAGTTTCCAATTATAAACTTGGAGTATACAACTCCTCTCTCTAACACAACCACCTCTACTCAAGAGGCAAGGCACAAAGCCAAAACTCAATCACCTCTACACAAGAGGGATGAGCACAAAGCCAAACTACAATCACCTCTACACAAGAGGAATAAGGCACTAGGCCAAAACATAATCATCTCTACACAAGAGGATAAGCCACAAATCCAAAGCAAATCCCCAATCACCTCTACACAAGAGGGATAGGCACAAAGCCAAAATAAAGAAGAGATTACAACACTTGGTGATCACGATAGACCATAAACAATTTTTCTCACATGAACAAGATCCTATAGATAGGATTAGATATGATAGCTCAAGTGTGAGAAAATAAAGTGTTTGGAAATGAAAACAACAAAGAAAAACACTTGAAATAATAGATAGATATGAAAATAAAGATCAAAACCAATTTCCTAACGACTCTCTTTTCTTTATTTTTCCAACACTTTAAACAAAATAAAAGATAGAGATTTGAAGCACAAAAATTCTTTTGAAACACTTTAGAAAATGGGCAAGATGGCACTAGAAAACTGGTTAAAATTCTCTTCTCAAATTTTGTTAAAAACAGCCCCAAAAACTCTTCCATATAGGGCTAGGAGAAAATTAGTCATTGGCAGCCAGAAAAAGACAATTTTGACCTTCCGGTCGACTGGCAGGTCGACCGTCCAACGGTCATATTTCACACCGTTGGGCCTCCGGTCGACCACCCGGTTGACCAGGCCTAGCCTGTCGGTTGACCACCAGGTTGATTGGCACTACCAAGAGTTTGGTGGTTACAGTCGGTCGACCGTCCGGTCGACCGACCTTCTAGGCTGGCCTTGTGCACGTCCTCGTGTACATCGGTTGACCGTTCTGGCCGACCGACCTCTGGGAGGGTAATGGCTCCCAACCTTATCTTGTATCAGGTTATACCCTTAATTCCAATTCATGCAAGTGTGCAATATAGACAAGAGTAAAACATAAAGCGAGTAAGTCACCCACGCATTTTTTCTAACTATATGCAATGTAATATGTACACCTAAGTTCAGATCACAACAACATAACAAAATAAAGTATATTGTAATGAAATTGACACGTGCCTACGATGCAAATGTATACACTATTTTAAAAGTGTCCAATTACTATTTTGTTGTTTATAATTATAGTGTGTAGGCAATCAAAGCAGAATTATAACACCAGAACTAGGTAATATATTGTATGAAATCCAACTTTGCAAAAATTCAGGGTGCTGCGACCCTAATTTAGCCGTGTTTTTGTGGCTTTTCTTGGCTTTGCGCGATAAAGTTTTAGAAGAAAGCTCCCTGCTTTCAAGAGCAGGGAGATGGAAGCAAAAATAGACTTCTGCAATGCTAGGTTTCTATAAAATTGACTTACACACCAAAGCAGAGAAGATAATGTTAACAAAAACATAAAATCAAAACTATTTTCATCCCTGGCAACGACGCTAAAATTTGATCAGAGGGGAGCCATGCACAAAAACGTATGTTTTAGAAAATCAGTTAAAGTGTGTGTTTTAGCTTCCTCGATACTTTCATTATAGCATATAGGCTATACAGGTCGAATCCACAAGGACGAGAGGCGATAGAACCATTAACAATATGTTCATGTTTGTTGTTAATAGTTCTTCTTTGTCAAAGAAAGAGAAAAGAAAAGAAAAATAAAACTAGAAGTGATCGGCGGAGAAGGCGAAGAAAATGGCGAATGAAAAATGGTATTGGTGGAGGAAATAAACAAGAAATAGAATAGAGGTTGAAAATGTTGTGAAGTGATTTAGAAAGTATGATAAAAAAATAGAAAATGGAAGAAACTTGTGGTGGACAAATGAAACTAAGTGGTGATCGAAGAAGGTGATGAAAACATCAATAAGAAAATAATAAATGGGTTTTGAATTTGGTTTTGAAAATGAAGTAAAAAGAGCAGAAAAATCATGGTTACTTACTACTAAGTACTCCACTAATCATGTTAACCTCTTATTGATAGTTGCGTCACATGGCCATCACTAATCCTATACTTCAAGAGACATTTCAAAGCATGGCATATGAGATGGTTCTTCACATTCAAACTTACATCGAAAGTAAGCTATTTCAAATATTAGATCATCAAAACTGGTTAGAGGCAAGCATGAAATAAAAGAGTAAGTATATTAGCAAGTTAGATGTTAGAACCCATCATCATAAGCCATCAATGGCTCTTGTATGAACAAGGCCTTGTAGAGACAATTAGATTCATGTGAGAAACCTACCTTTTATAGGCAAAAACCCAGAGGGAGAGAAGTGAGGAGATAAGGGGAGCAAAATGCTCCCCTTATCTCTACTACTAGGCCGTGATCTGTGGCAAGGACGTGGCCAAGTGGCCAAATCAAAGTGGAGATCTTGATATCGTGTGATGTTGCCTCCTTTTGTCCTGCTGGATTTGCGGTTTGTCTCAGATTATGATCTAATCTTCGGTGATTCTTAACCTAACATATTTGAATTCTTATAAAATCAATTTAACCAGTTTTATTTGAGGTAATCCTCCCTAACATACATTGATCTTCAGCTGGAAGTATCCCTATCCTTCTGAATATTTATCTCCTCTTTAATTAAGATTTAAATCAGAATTAAAGTGGGCTTTTGGCTCATATCTTTTTCATCTCCTTTAACAATGGTCCTGCACATTATTAAAAAAATAAGACTTATTAATAGAATTTATTAGATAAATATGGTAATGTGACAATATATATGTAATATTTGTGACCGATCACCTGATGGTGAAAACTTTCAAAGACCGTGTCAGGCTTGAAAGTATCCTCGTTGGACTCTGTCATGTATGAGCTTGTGGAGGCACTGATCCTCTCAGCAATCTCTTCATCAGTGCTAGGAGCCATACGGGTCACTGTGTTAGACTTCTCATTTATGCCATTGAAATGGTAGCTCGCCCAGGACATCTGCTTAATGCCTCCACTCCTCCATCCTGTCACCTGCCCATAGATGTGTAACTGGCACAACACCTCCCAATAAGTCTTATACACCAGAGAATCGCTCTTCTTCAGCAAATGTAGCTCCTCTGTCGATGGGACGTATTCCTTGTAAAGGGCATCTCTAATCATCAGCCCTGAGACTTCGTACATCTCATGGAGGTGATCGAGGGAAATCTGCGCACAAAAAGTGTATGTTTTGAAATGGATATTTAAAGTGTGTGCGCTTTGGCTAAAACGAGTCGAATCCACAAGGACGGGAGGTGATAGAAGCTTTACCGGTTGATTCAGTGTTTGTTAAAGATTCTTCAAAGTTTAAAGAATGAAAAGAAAGAAAGTAAAGAATGAAAAGAGAGGCACTGTGAAATACGAAGAAGTGGGAAACATGAAAAAGAATGATTTTTGTGGTTTTGTTTGTATGTCTAAAATAAGTGAAAAAGAGAGAAAACCCATGGCTACTAACTACCAATGACTCCACCAACATGCTAACCTCTTAGTGATAGTTGCCTCATATGTATCATTGGCCATCACTAGTCCTTGATTCAAGAGCAATTCAAAGCATGACCCTTATGTAACTCATCACAACCCAACTCAACAAAACAAGTGCAAGCTACACTTAAATCATCAAAACCCAATAAGAGCAAGCATGAAGTAAAGTAATGTTAGCTTGTTAGTGGTTAGGAAGTTAGAGTGTTAGATCCATCATCAGAGCCATCAATGCTCTTGCAAGAGCAAGGCCAAAACGAGGCTATTAGATTCATGTGGATTATCATAAAGAAGTTAGCAAGTTGGTGGTTAGTGTTGGCCCAAAGGCCTTCCACTATAGTTTTGATCATGATTAACTCATGTAGTTATAGTTTACTAATAATCTTGTGGTGTTTAGTTTCAGATATTTAATCAAGAATTAGTAGGTGATTAGCTTCAACAAAGGTGTTTTGGAGCTTTACATGATGATTCAAGAGCCCGAGCGTCAAAGTTCATATCTAGCACTCGCTGGAGTCAAGCTCGGTGGATCACGTTTCGATCGAGTCGGCTTGGAGACGAGCTCTACAAGAAGACTTCGGTACAGTGTTTAGTTTATGTTTTAGATCCATTGTTAAAGATTAGATAGTGTGGTATGCTCAAGTTCACAACACACACACTTGTTTCTAGTTTCATGTTTATTGGTTTTCAGTTTTTTGTTTAACCGATCTTGGTTTTCATGAATAGATAGAATCAACAAGTTTACATTGTTAATGTATATTAGATTTGATCTATATACATGCATGCTTCATATACTTAGAAAACATATTTTGATATGCCTATCATGTATTTGGAGTTTTGGTATTTTAACAAAACTTATTTTTGGATTTATTGTCAAAAATATTGATATATATCTATTTAATGTACATTGGATTATATCCATATACAACATGCTTCATGTTGTTTCAATATATGTTTTTGAATTTGGATGAGTATTGGACACAACGATTTTTCAAATAAAAAATCCTAGTTTTGGAAAATACGGAATTTGGTTTTCGGTAAAATTTCCATAACACAAAAAGAGTTCAAAATGTTTGTAACTTGGTTTGATTTTTATTCAAACAAGTTTGTATTTCAAAGAGAATATAAGAACTATTTTTGTGGAATTTTATAGGTTTTATGGGATTTTATTTAAGCTAAAAACCCTAGTTTTTCTGTCTTCGAATTGCCAGTCTGGCTGACTGCCGGTCGACCTGGCCGGTCGACCGTAGCAGGGGCAGTCGATCGGGCCAGTCGACCGACGTGCACAGGGTATGCACGCAGCCAAGCTTGGGAGGCCGGTCGACCGCCCGATCGACCGCCAGAGAGCTCTGCTCTCTGGAAAGCCTCCGGTCGACCGGGGTGGTCGACCGGGCAGAGAGACTGCCTCTGTTTCCAGACTCGGTCGACGACGAGTGGTCGACCGGCCAGAGAGCCGTTTCTCCTGGGAACTGGCACGGTCGACCGGGCGGTCGACCGCAGGGCTCAACAGTTACTTTTTTGACCGTTGGCGAGTCGACCGGCAGGGCGACCGGAAGGCCAATTCTGGCCTTTTCTCTGCCAATGGGCAGATTCCAAGTGGGGGCTATTTATACCCCATTTGAAGTGGGTTTTGGTTAAGATTTTCAAGAGCAAAATTTCTCCTATTCTCTAGTGTTTTAAAAGCAAGTTTTCAAAAGAGTTTGTTGGTTTTTAAAGATCATTCTTTATTTGTTTCAAGAGTTGAAAAATCAAAGAAAAATATATATTGGGATATTTGCTTTGTTCTTCATTTCTATCAAATACTAAGGTATTTTCTCAAGTATTTTTCCTTGTGATTTATTTCTAACATCTTGATTTCTCACACTTGAGC